>CATIWR010021983.1:0-48940 GCA_949677035.1 Omphalea diandra | reverse complement strand
CTAATCTAATAAACATAAATTTATTTGAAAAATATTATAATAATTAATATTACAAGTAAAAAAGGATATAATTTTTTTTTAGAAAAAGGAAAAGAATCTTGATATTTGTCAATATTATCTGCAACGTTGGTGATGGAAAATGTGTTGAAAGCACTCATGTCAGGTCGCAATCCAAGAAAAATGACCAATGAAGGAAAGGATGCCGATAGATTTCAGCAAAGAACCGCTCACCTAATAAATCAGTTAGACACTTTAACAAGAAGAAATCGGTGAGGGTGAAAATGGCCAAATTTTTCGACGTAACGGTTCAGATGAAAAGCTCAGCCATGGAAGTTGTTGAAGTGATGTTAGACGTGCAGGCTCAACTTGCTCTGCGTTGCCTAAAGATAGTTAGAAAGGCACGTGAGTTGCTTTGAACTTGATATAACGTCCGCCGCTACCCCAAAAAAAAGGTGACGATTCAATTAAAATAAGAAAAATAATTAAATACAATAATAAATTAATAAATCGGTAAAAATCGAAAACATCACTCAAACTGAAAAGTAGATCACATATAATCAATCTAAAATCACGTTATTTTATAAAAAATTTAATAATTTCAAAATTATATTATTTTACTTAAATTTAAATTTTAAAAAATAATTTTTATTACTTTTATCATATTATATATTTTTTATTTTTTATATATTTTTTAAAAAAAAATAAAAAAACTTTAATAAATCGAATCAATAAAATTAATCGAATAAAAAATCAAATAATTGAGCGATTGAAACTTGGGTCTGATTTTAAAACATTGTAAAATAACTTCCATTTGATTTTTCTTTAATATAATTTCAACTATAATATTGATAAACTATGACACCATTAATAGATGATATACATAATCATTAATTAGTAATTTTTGACATTCTTCTTATTGCACTTAGAATATATTGAAGTTAGCACAGTAAGCTTGAAGATGTTAAAAATTAAGATGATTAAAAAAAAATTGAAATCATATAGTAATATCTTTTTCTTTAGTTGAATAATTAAGATATAAAATTTAAATAAAATATAATTTTATATATTCATTAATTTTATTATATAAAATTACTTCAAATTCTCATTGCAAATCTAAATTAAAATATATTTTAAAATATTAATCTTTGCATATTTATAATATTAAAATTTGATAAATACTAATATTTTTGAGAATAAATTAGACTTGTCAGTCAAATTGAGAAAATAAAAAATCGACTGAGTGTGCAATCTAGTTTAAGTTCAAATTGAATCATTAAAAACTAATCAAAACTAGTTAATCTAAAAAAAAACTGAACTAGTTCGACAAAAATCAAATCATTTTGTAATAAATTTTAAAATTATATTCTTTTTATTTAAATTTAAAATATATTATTATCGTTATATTATATATTTTTTATTTTTTAAAATATATATATTTAATTTTTAAAATAATAATTTATTTGAATTAAATCAATTTAATCAGTCAAACTGATTAAACTAAAAATCAACCAAATAATTAGTTTAATATCCGATCTGATTTTAATAAGATTAATTTACATATATCAAATATAAAATTTATATAAAATTTCACAATATAAACCAAAAAATTAAGCTACGTACTAGTACAAAATATAAAAGAAAAATCAAAAAGATTTTTTTGTTCATTCTAAAGAAAATCTTAAAAAAACATAATTATTGAAATAAATTAAGATTTAAAATCTCTATAACTATTATTTTTAAAAAATTTAAAATATTTGTGATCATTGAATGTTCAAAATCTTCATTATTTTAATATCTATGTATAATTAAGAATGCACAAAAACGAGTATGACAATATCCACTAATCTTATACATTAAAAAAAAAACTGTTAACTTATGTAAAAATCATGATATATATAAATAAAATAATTACAAAACTACAACTAGTTAAATTTTATTAAAGAATATTAAAAATCAACAAGTATCATTACAATATAAATTATTTTAATTTTTATTAAAAATGAATTTAGATAAAATTTTAAACTAAAATTCATGATTTTTTTAGTATCAAATCATACATATTAATATGGACTTTTACATTAGAAAAATAATTAAACATGTAATAAATATTTTTATCTTGTCAAAGAGAACGCCAAAATTCAAATATTACTGCTCTTTTGTTTGATACTAAAAAAAATTAAATATAAAGACAAAAAATAAATTAAATATGAGCTTTTATTCATATTAATGGTCTTTAGAATTCTTTATCAATTTTTCATGAATATTAGATTTGAATCATAAATTTCTTCTTATTATTATTTGAGACTATATACAAGTCCCTCTGACTATAAATTTAATAAATCACTTTATGATTTTTTTTTTTTTGCATGTAAACTTCTACATGTACTCTATATTATAGTTTATTTCATTATGATTTTAATTTTTAATGCATGAATCAGTTTTTTTTTTTTTTTTTTTTTGTATATTCTTGTTACAAAGGGCTTGTGATATATATTTCAAAACATGATCTAAATTATATATATTGACATTTTCAGAAATTCACTAAAAGTATTTTTCGACACAAAAGAAAATCACTTTATGTTTACAACAATAATTCAATTAAAGGCGAAATATTAATTAAATAGTCAAACAATTTTCATAATTCTTATTTTGAAATTCTTTACCTATATTAGCTTTGTGGATTTGGTATTTTTCATGTAAATTCAATTTATTTGTATTAAGATTCTAAATATGCTACATTTAAATTAAACTTTTAATTAAAGACATCTTAATCGATTTAAAAATTTTTATCTTCATCTGTAATAAAAAATGAAACCATACTTGACAACTAAAAGATAATAAATAAATAAATTAATTATAAAAAATTGTTGGAATTCATGCGTATATTTTCTTTATGTATAAGCAAAAACATAGAGAATAGTAAAATAGGGAGAAGTAGAAATATAGTTGGGGTCTGGTCCCAAGGCAGAATCGAAAGTGGTGGGCAATTAACTGGCAACAATGACTGCTATATATAAAATAAAAACATATAAATATAATCAGTGGCTTAATGTTACTTTAGTATACAACATGCCAACATGTGATGGCTGAAGTTGGCAAGCAGACCATTAAACAATTGAACATGGCTATTTCTCGTTGATCTTTACTTCTGTATCTACTACTTGTTAACTGTACTAATCAGTTTGGTTCCAAAAAAAAAAAAGAAAACTGTACTGATCAGTAGTGGACACTCCAAATTGATTTCACACAAGTTGGCCAATGCCTACGTCTCAATTTAGAAACTTTGTACTGTCATCTTCTCATACTGCATGCACCTGCAGAAAGAAAAGTGGGTTATTTGCAAAATAGTAGGCCTTTGTTGCAGTTAAAAGACATTAATACCTACCTTCTTATCAGCTTCTGTGCTGGTGCACCCCATCTCTTGGGTACTTTAACTTTCTTGTGATTTGTCTTTTATCTTTGATTTCTTTTTCCAATTCTAGCTAGTAATTACCCTACAATTTTACCCTCATTAATCTTTCTTCTTAGTTAACCTAGTGGCAGAAAGCTATTTGAAGAAATTGGAAGGGAAAGAAAAAAAAAGTTTGTAATTTCGTAATTTCCATTAGTTCGGAGTAGTAAAAAATTTTAACACAAAAAAACCATATTTTGATTGAAAGCAGTTTAACGATAGAAACTCACGCATTTGGTTGTGATGTCCGTCACTTTTCATCCAAATTCCATCGTTTAAGCCTTGAAAAATACATTTTTACTATTTTTTGCAAATTTTGTTTTGATTATAACTTTTAATAGGAAATTCTATTTTGAACGCCGTTTGTTTCAGGTTTTCCATTTTGATTAAAACTTTTATTTTGATGTGATTTCTAAAATTTTGTCTTTTTGGTAAAATCGTTTTTTTTTTATAATTTAGCATTATAAGACGTTTTTAAGCCACTATTTTGCCTTTTGAAGATAGTTAATGACATTCTATTCTCAAAGCCCCTAGTTGTTGTCTTTGATTGTCTTACACTATGTCACAAACTTTTTCTTAATATTTTTTGATTAATTTGATATTGACTGTGGTTTAAATTCAAAATCTCAAAATTCTGAAAATAATTTTAATATCATTAAAATAAAAATTTATTTCACCTAATTGGGACAATTTTGCAACTTGGATCATAAAATTAATATAATGATTTCATTAACTAAAACATAGAAATTAGAAAACTTCATTATCCACATATGTAAGCATAGTATGACAGTAAAATACATTATGGAATGATTGGTCTAAAATTTAATTTTTTTCATCTATCATGATGGTGGAACTATTGAAAAGGGAGAACTATTCATCAATAAAAAAACTTAATTACCCATTTTCAGAATGTCAAATTTAAAAAATAAGGAATGAATTTGTATAAATATTTTTTTAAAAAAATTATTAGTGGAAGTTTCTTCAATAAAAACAAAAGAAAAAAAAAAAAAGAAGGTATGTGGCATAGAATAGGATTATAGGAAGGATCCTGATTCAGGAATGGGCTCACCGGACGCGTGGGGAACAGTGGTTAGATGCAAGGTAATCACTCCTCATCAGAGCTAGTGCAATGGAAGTTTCCTCTCATCCCATAAATTCATTAATGAAGTGAATATATACCTCTAGGTTGAGGAAATATAATATGTATATTAAAATAGAAGAAATTCTTCAGATTAGTTCACACAATTAGAAAAGTTTGCTTATATACGAAAAAAATTGAAATTGAAATTTTATAGTTGTATGGGTATTGTTGGTTATGGACCCTCTTCCCACTCTTCCATCCTCTCTACCTCAATGTATTAACATAAATGAGCTGTGAACAACTGTGAAGGAATACTAATGGCATATGCCTTGTAGTGGTAGTAATGGTAGTGGTAGTGCCAATAGAAACTTCTTTCCCAGTGGATAATATTTCTTATAAAAGAGTCTTGTGATCAGATTTTGTGAGCTGTTCTTGTTGCACAAACAGCCTAACTAACTGTGTCCAATAATTTCAGTTCACATGAATTGCTCTTGTTAAAACATAACATCTAATTTATGTAATGAATCATCAAGTAAATGAAATATTGCTTTCATTTGGATACTTATATATTATTAAACTGATGCAGAGAATAGGCCATTAGAGTCTTTAAAATTAATCTATGAATATAAAAAAAATTAAAGAAAAAGAAAATCAATCACACAAAATACAAAATTTTACATGATTCGATAAATTTATCTACGACAATAAGAGATTTCAATTTTTTTATTAATAGAGAATAACGATGACTACAACTTATTATAGTTAGATTTTTAACCTTTTTTTGAATACTTGTAACTGAATGCTCATTTGCACCCTACTATCCTCTACTTGTTAGATTATAAGCTATTATAATATTATTTATAATAAATTTAATTTTGATTTACGCACGAGGAAATGCATCAGTTAATAGTGGGTTTATATAAATTGATGTGCCATTTTTCCAACGTCACATTGGTCCAACGACAGCTACGTGTTAGCAAATATGTACCTCGTGTCACAGAAGACAACGCATCTTTGGATCGACCCAGATTCTATTAGTAAGCTAAATTAAATTATTATATATCTTTTTCTTCAAGTCACAATTAAAAGATGCTCACCATATCAGACGGAGAAAGATGAACAGATTTTCTATAAATCCACGTTTTGGGTAGTATTAATTAGTTTAATAGTAAATAATTGCTATGTGTTAGGATAGAGGGACAAATTTTTATTAAATACATCAGTCACTTCTTTTCCACATTTCTGAAAAGGAAAAAAAAACATAACAAACAGAATCATATATTGACTATTAACAGGCCAAGAAATCATAAAAAATTTGATGATGGGATTAAAATGAATTAGTTGCTCAAATTTCGTATCATAGAGAGATAATCATGAGTTAAATGTCACTATAATCAATTATTTTCCCTCTTTATGATATAAACATATGTATACAAATATGAAATCTTTTGCCACGATGCCAAATCCATCAAGCAAACATAAGATTATTATTTTTAATTAAATTGCGAGACACAGGCAACAAAAAAGAATCTAATATTTTCCCTGTGACGTATTCTAAGATTATAGATCACCTAAATTACTTTACAATAATAATAATAATAATAATAATTTATAATATATTTTCTCGATATGTGGTGAATGAATTAAAGGTTAATATATTTTTCAATTAAAATTTTATGTTGAATGATTTGAATTTTTTACGATGATTCGGTTTATGATCTGATCTCAAATTTTAAAAGCTTGATTTTAAAGGAATTTTCATTGAGATTTATAGTAGAGATGAAAAGTGATGACCGATAGACATTTTATGTTATATATTTTGAAGGCATCCCATTTATTATTTGGATTATATATAAATATTTTGTATCTTGATTATTGCTTCTAATTTTGTAATAATTCCCATAAAAATAAGAATTTTCTCTCTGTTGTAGATGTAGGTCAAATTGATCAAACCACGTAAATTTTTATGTTAATCTTTTATTTAATTTCTTCTACTACTGCTATTTTCTTAATATTTTTATCATCCAATAAATAATTTCTTTATAAAAATATCATTATATAGGAAGTTAGCTGAAAGTCACTCTCTTCGAACTAAACAAGCCTTCAGTATGAAGAATATGTTTGGACTAAAACAATGTGAAAAGTGATTTCCTCATCTAAATAAGAAAACATACAAATCAGTAATCCAACCATTAGCCGTGTGTAGTACCAAACCAACCAATGCGAGTAGTGTCTATCTATCCACACGTTTAAAAAAAAACTTGGGGATCAAGTCATCCAGCCATGAATTACATGTCTATTGTGATTATAAAATTTCTTTTATTAATTTTAATAGTATTATATTAAAATTTCATATATTAATTAATTATAAAAATTTATCATTACAAATTTTTTTATTTTTGAAGTGAGAAGATATTCATGACCGCCTGTGGTACCGATGTTTTTGACTTTAGACGAGACGAAGTATGTGCGGAATCAACCACATATATCACCCACGTTTCTACTAAGAAATTGGTCCTATCCTAATCCACCCCCCCCTTCCCTCCCTAATTTTTATTTTTATTTTTTTGGGAAAATAATAATCATCCGTTCCGTAGTCGAAGTAATAATACTTGCATTTCACGTGCATTAATCAAACCGACAATTAATATTCAAAGCACTTGCTGCAACCCAAAAAAAAAAATAAAAAATGGAAAACCAAATTACAGCGAAATAGGAAAACCCAATTTGTATATAAATAGAATTGAGCGCGTTTCTTTGCTCCACTCCTTAGTTGTTACTTTGTGTTACTTCCCCTTCTCTTCTCTTCTTTTCTGTCGTCTCTTCCTTTCTTTGCCTTAAAGAAGGGAAACAGTATCCTAAAACCAAACCCATCAGTCTTTTTTTCTCTTCTCCAATACCCACCATGAAACCTTTGTTAGATTCAATGGATTGGGTTCGCGGGGAAATGCTCGGGTGTGGCAGTTTTTCGACTGTTAGTCTCGCTATACCGAAAGAAACCTCTGCTCCGCTCATGGCAGTCAAATCTTGCGATCTTTTGGACTCGGTTCAACTTAAGAACGAGCAACAGGTGTTATCTCAGCTTGGAAAAAATAAGTATATAATCCACTGTTTCGGTGGCCATCAAAGCGTCGAAAAGGGGCAGAATTTATACAACTTGTTGTTGGAATACGCTTCTGGTGGCAGTTTAATTCACCGTGTCAAGAAATCTTGTGGCGGCTGCTTGCCAGAATCTGAAGCGAAACGCTACACGAAATCAGTACTACAGGGTCTTCGTTACATTCACGCAAAAGGGTTTACTCACTGCGATATAAAACTTCAAAATTTGCTGTTATTTGATAACGGGGACGTAAAAATTGCGGATTTCGCGTTGGCTAAGAAAGCAGGGGAGAAACAGGGGAAGGTAGAAATTCGAGGGACGCCGTTGTATATGTCGCCCGAATCTGTGAGCGAAAACGAGTATGATTCTCCGTGTGATATTTGGGCACTAGGGTGTGCCTTGGTGGAGATGGTGAGTGGGAAACCGGCGTGGAATTGCAACAATGTTGCGGCTTTGTTGATTAAGATTGGAGTAGGAGACGAATTGCCCGAAATTCCTCAAGAATTGTCTAAAGAAGGGAAGGATTTCTTGGCTAAGTGTTTTATTAAGGATCCTAAGTTGAGGTGGACCGCTGACATGCTTTTAGGTCATCCTTTTCTTGCTAATTATGATGATGATCATAACACTGTTACATTGAATAGGGGTGAAGCACCATCATCATCGCCAAGGTGTCATTTTGAGTTTGCGGAGTGGGAGTCAATTCCATCCCCAACACCAAGATCAGAACTATGGTCTACTAGGGAAGGGGGATCAAGATTTGATTGGTCATCTTTGTCTTCTTTTCCTCCGTCGTCTCCGGTGGAAAGAGTCCAGCAACTGAGCAGTGATGTTGCCTGTGATTGGTCGCTTTCTGAAGGTTGGATATCTGTAAGGTGAAGCAGAGGAGCTGATTCAGTTCAATTCAACAAATTTTGAAGATTTTAGTATTCAATATTTTTTAGGATCACATTTAACAACTGAGATTCCATTAGGAGTATTAATTTTGGTGTAATGGGTGATGACTTGTTTTGGGTATTGTAAATAGGAAACAGAGAGGGATTTAGTTAGCAGACTGGACTTCAGCCCGCTCAATAGTCGTCATTGGTGGCTATAAGCGGCCAATTGTATAGAACTGATTCTTTTTTTTTTTTCAACGAAATACAGAGCAAAGTACTTTTTCAAGAAATTTTTCTCTCAATTGTCTGTTGATTTGCTAAAATTCTTAACCAACAATCTTCCTCTTTTTGAAGCCTTACATACAGGCATCGAACAGAGTGCATGGCCGATATTTGCAATGAATTCACCTCAGTAACAGTGATTCATATAACTGTAGACTTTTAAGTCATAAGGTCTCTGCCCCTGTGCTGGATTGATGCAGCTCTGTTAATTGGGTTTTCTACCACTATGAAAATAAAATTTCTTATCTTAGGAAGAAATGGGTATTTCTTTTATTTATTTATATATTTATCTATTTTAATTGTTTGCAAAGTCCAACCCAAGGGATCTGAAATTAGGGAATCATCCTTGAAAATATTCTGTGGATTCCTTGCTGCACTGTCAACTGTCATGCTTCAAATTTAGTGCCTTGCCACCAAATCGTACTGTTTTTTGCATGTTGTAGATAGACATTAGTTATTAACCCAAAAAAGATAGACATTAGCTGGGCACCAGTCTTTTGGGCTCATTAACTCCTCCATCGAACCTCAATTTCTTTTCTTTCTACAGATTACCATTAATTTCTTAAAGCATGTTGCTGGCATTAAGCGTACGATAGGATTATGTATATAAATGGATTTTTATCTAATATTGCTAATTAATAACCGAATTATTGCTAAATTATAAATATGTATCACAACATTATTACGCGTTGTTATATTTATTTTTATTGATTTTTCATATTTAATTCTATTAGTATATGTAATTATTTGTCGTTTTAGATAATTTCTATTTTTAATAAAATTATTATAAATAATTAATAAATTATATATATTATTTAAAATTTTAAACAACGACACTATACCATATATTTTACCATACAATTTTCATAATTTTATTTATTATAATTGATTAACTCTATGATGTCATTACGATATAGTACCATTATATACAATTTTAAACTACGTGTATAATTTATTAACTATTTGTGATTATTTTATTAAAAATAAAAATATATAAAATAATAAATAATTATATAGATTAATGAAATTATTATCTAAATCTTGAAAATTATCTTAATTATGATATCATAATATAAGACCATATAAAACATAGCATTATCTACCTTTTTTAATGGGTTTAACAATTTATAGGTCATTTTGTAAAATATTATTATTTATTAATTAGATAGTCAATTATTTTTCCCTAATATTTCCAATCAATAACCTAATTTTTGCTAAATTATAAATATATATAATAATTTTATATATTATAATTTTTTAATTTTTAATAAGTTTAACAATTCATAATCACTTTTAAAATATTTTTGTCTATTAATTAGACAATCAATTATGTTAATTAACTATTAAAATTAAGCATAATCTAATCTGATAACTAATATTGTATAATTATACGTGATAATATTTAATGCACTATCATGTGAAAAAAATAAATAATTAATTAAAGAATTCAACGTCTTACATGCAAATAATTTGCCATATCTTTCATTTGAAGCCAATATAATGAGCTGCATGAATCATACCATTATCATTCAAAAAGGGCAAGTTTTAAGCATCATAGTTGAAATAAGGCTATGGAAGGTATAAACATCAATGTTGTGATTAGAATGTGAGATATGGGGTGATCATTTCATTCATATAAGATGCCAATATCACTAATATATTGCCTAATAAGAATGCAATGTAGGAGTTGTGAAAAAAGGTTTAAAATGTGTAGTTGATTTGGGTTCAATTCATCATATCCAGATATGTTGAGCAAATGTATATGCTTTCACATGGAAATTTCTGTAATCTTTGTGTTCCTACCATTTGTATAATTCCAAAATTTCCCCATTTTACATGTGGTGATCTACCTAACGTGCACCGAATAATGAACAAGCACACAACAAAAACGTATTATATAGCCTTGAATTCATATGCATGCATGTCTTTAATTATGGTCGGACGTGGACTTCAAATGGTATTGTATCATCATCGTCATTCTCAACAAGAAGGGAGAAGGGGAAGCATGTGTCTAAATTTATGGTCACATTCACACACACAAGACATGTTTTGCATTTTTATTTGCAAAAGTGATTTTTGGACAAAAAGAATCATTATTTTTAGTTGATAATAGATTTTTTAATACACATTTTAATGATTAAAATTGACTTTAAATTTGACATTTTGGAAATAGCTATTTTACTAACTTTAGAAAATGACTAAATTAAAGTATAAATAGCTAAAAGTAAGGGTGACAATTCATGTCATGAGACACATGTATAATATAAAAATATTCAATTTGAATATGATTTGTTTAATTAATTGTGTCAAAATCTTTAACTCTAATATGCACATGTTTATGAAACATGTTTTATGACATGGCCTATCTAACCCATTTAATTAAACATGTTACTAATGTGTCATGACACGAAAATACACGTTTAACTAAAAACATATACAAAAAATTAAAAATTTTTAACTAAAAATTATTTATATATTGTGAAAATATACACTAACTATTAAAAATATAAACAAATATAAAGTTGACTTTAAAGATATTATACATATAAATATATTTATTTAAATCGTGTTTAAACGTGTATATTTTTGTTGTGAATTGCATGTTAATTTATTAATCTGATTATATAATTGTGTCTATTGTGAATTAGACAAATCAACCCATTTAAACCTATTTTTTCACCATGTCATAAACGGGTTGATCTGTTTATGAAACAAACTTGTTTATATCAAATCCAAACTCATTTAATTATTAGTAGTATCGTGTCGTTTGATCTGATCGTATAAAAAATTGTCGGTCCTAGCTAAAAGTAATGAACAAGAAAAAACAGCTACAAACTTTCAAAAATTAGAAATATTATAATTTTAGTTATTAATTATAATTATTTCTAATATTTTTAAAATCGGATCAGAGTGAATTAGTTAGATGGTCGATTTTCAATTCGACTAATTTAATCAATGTGATTCAATTAAAATATATAAATAATATCTAAAAATATTTTATAAATTAAAAAATAATATAATAAAATTGTTTTAAATATTTAAATTGTGAATAAAATAATCTAATTTTTAGAAGTTTTAAAATGTTTCCGAATAGGATGTAGTTTTAATTTAACGATTTTTTTTATTTTAATCAACTTTTCAAATGACTAATTTTTAATCCCTAAATTATTCTCAATTTTATTAATTTGTCTTGTCGAGTAGTCTAATTTAGAAAAAATATTGATTCTTTCGAATGGCAATGTGAAACATGTCCTAAGAGTTTACACTATACAGTGGTAAGCAATGAAATCCTTGCTCTTCAATCAATATTGAGTTCCAAAAATTGGCCCTATGAAATCAATAAAGACAATCACATTCAAGTTTGATTGTTTTGTTTTTATTTTTTATTTTTTAACAGATCATATTTATTAATGAATGGTAAAAGAAAATTTCATGCTTAGACCATAAACATGATTAAGCTCACAAGCAATCAAATCCTTACTATTTAATCTTCATAAGAAGGAAAGTTTCAGTTACAAGACCATAGCAACTTTGCTAACACTCAAATATAAACAAGGCTGCCGGAAAATACAGGAAATGGTCGTCAAAGCAACTTATCAAAGAGGGATTTCTATGGTGTACATTAACACCCTCAAAATGACTCATAGTACAGATCGGAGCTTCAGTGGTGTAGATCTAACAGATTAAATCATCAGACTATTTAATCCAATAATGCAAGCTGATTATTTTAATTATCATCTTAAGTACTATAAAACTCACCGACATATCAAGATCCTAGATTTTGGTGATCTAAATGGGTCCAGGTAACAAATTCCTAGACCCCTGACCACAAGCAAGAACTACCTTGCCATATATGCTCCTCACGAGGTTCCCTCCTCCCCCTCACCCTACAAGATCTGCTGTCTCCTTCGATTATGTATATAACCCAAAATTTTATAAAGTCCAGTAATGCTTCAAATTGAAGCATGATCAAGTAAATAATTATTGCCACAACTCTTTAATATTTTGTCAAGTATTTTTACTGATAACTGCACTTGTTCTTGAGCGAAATAGGGACATTCATTTTTTTAGGGTCCATGACCACTGAGCACTGGACCCTCTTGTAGAATTTGGGCTTCACCAACGTCCCCAAAACGTAAGCTCTTGATCTAACCATGAAATTGAGTGTTAGTGGTACTGGTTGAGTTGGTGCACCATTCATGCTGCCCAAGTTAGCTCCCCCACCATACAATGGTATCTTATTCCCCATTACCATCACTGTTAATGATCTTTGGCTCTTTCTTGATTGATAGAACTTCCTCATCTGCAAAACCAATCCACCAAATTAACTTGCACAAAAAAAAAACTTCAAAATTCCCAATAGAATTTCTTATCAATGATGAAAAAAGAAAATTAAGTTTCATTGTTACTTGAATGATCAAATACATTACGACAATGTTATTATTTAATTTCATTAATTATTTATAAAGCAAATCTTCATTCTCTTTTTTTTTTTTTTTTGATAGACCATTTGGTATCACCATACCATTTTGGGTGTAGAACTAATTTGAATTCAAGCCGATAGGATGCAAAGACAGCAAAACTATCCCTCTGCCCAAGGGGTTGAACTCGAAAATTCTAATTAAGTTAGAATAGAACTCGAGAACTCTAGTTAAGTTAGAACAGCTCCGTGCCAATAGATCTACATGTTCAATGGTGTTCTCATTCAATTTATAATAGCAAATGACACATACCCCATGTGTGTCTTGCTATCCAATGCGCCTAAATTTCATAAAATTTTCTGCTTATTAAATTAACCCTATGTGTGTCCATTCTGCTTATTAAATTAACCCCATGTGTGTCCATATTAATGTGTCTTATTAAAATGCAAAGCAATTACGTCTCACCAACATTTAACAATTATTAAGCAAGCAATTCAATGCTTGTGTTTCTGTATCACTACTATAGAAGTTAGAGATTAAAATCTGAATAATAAGTTCGCGCGCATTGCGACATAATAATTGCACAATTCTCAACATATGCTATAAAGAAAAATCTAAACCTAAAATTGATGAAAGAGTGTAACGCACACATGATATTAATCAATTAAAGAGTGAAAAAGAAGAATTGAATGCTTACCGTCCCAGTAGCTAGAGTGAGTTGAGAATAGGACAGATCCAAAGGTGTTGCAGTCACATGAAGACCAAAGAAAGTAGCAGTATTGCTAAATGTAAGCCTAACCGAGCAGTTCATAGACACCATTTCAGTAGCCACTCCTGAAAAATCCGTACCAGCCTGAACTACAAATTGATCAAACACTATACTCTTCACGGCGATGGTAGGCTTTTGAGGCTTACTTGCACCCCAAAGAATCAAAGAAAACAAAGAGAAAAGAATAACAAATCCCGCAACAAAAACAAGAAAGTAGCAACGACGAGGAAGAATCCCATGCTGGTGAATGTCGCCATCAAGAAGACCCTCTTCTTCGATGGCGTCGAAAGTCTTCCATGGCTGCTTCCGGCTAACTTTCCGGTCATTCTTGCTTCCGTTATTTGGCTTGAGGGAGCCGGAGAAGCGAGTGGAGGAAGACTCACGGGAGTGAGGACCTAAGGAAGAGTTGGAGTGCGAGTTAGGAGGAGAGCCCATAGGACTAAGCACTGGTGTAGAGTGGAATGAGTTGGTGGTTTTTTCGCCATCATGGGAGTCTCTTGATGGGCTTTGAACATAGTATACAGGACGGCGAGACGGCGATGATGACCTCCCTGGGGATGACTGGGTTAGGCTGCTTACCTCTGAGTCAGTCTTGGACAGTTGAGTTGACATTGTTGATGGTCTTTGGTTAGGATATGGAGATGAGTAGAACTGGGTGTGTGTTGGATGGTTATTATTTTCGGTTTTGTAGGTAGTGAGTAGTGAACGTAGGATCTCTAGAAACGTACGTTATGGACGAGCACGTTGAGGTATGGTTTGTTTAATGATATCGAAATGTTGATTAAGAAGGGGTGATTAATAGGGGAAGGTGGAGTTTGCAGTAAGTATAGATGGGATTGTCTAGTTGATGTTTTCTTTTGCACAAGGTCTATTTTGTCAACTTTGACGGTATTTGTGGATGTAATCTCGCAAAGCCCGAGAAATGAGAAATTGGTAAATGACAGATTTAATAATGTTGTCTAAGTGATATGATTTAATATAATAGTGAATAATAATTTTTATTTAATTTAATTATATCTAATTTTATTCAATTTAATGATAAATAATAAATTTTATCTAATTCAATAGTAAATTATTAATTATAATATTTTAGTGTAGTAACGTAAAAGACATTGTAGTATTCACTAAAAAAATATTGTTAAGAAATGTAGATGATGAGTAATAAGGTCATCTTTATCAAGAAATAAAACATAATATTTTTGAGTGTCTTTTTTTTTTAACATTATGAAAATATCATAAATTAGAAACAAAGATACATCACATAAATTTCAAAGTTAAAACTATAACTTAAAAATTAAGAAATTTTTAACAAAATTAGCACAACTATTACACCTAATTTGAGAAAGAAAAATAAAACTAAGTGCATGATCAGTTGGTAGAAAAAATACAGACTGGTAATGCCAATTCATGAAATTTTAAAGATGATACAATAGTAAAAATCATTGAAAATCTAGGTAGGTCAATTTGAAGTTCTGAAAATAGTGATTTATGCCATTTTGATTGAAGCTAAAACTTAACAATAGCTTGAAATCCGAATAGATTGAACCAAAAAAGTTTGAAGTTCGATCTTATTTTTCTAATCAACTACAAAAAGACCTACATAAATGGTAGAAAAAAAGATACTAGATTAAATATCAAACTGAAAAGATAAATTAAAACCATGCAAAGAGAATTACTTCTTAGGTCTAAAAGAAAATTCTAATTATTGAGCAAATTATAATAATATGCTAAAAAAGGGAAAGGAGGGCAATTTTTGATTAAAAAAATAGTAAAAAAAATGACTTCCTTCATCAAACTTTTAATGTTTGTGAATAAGAGAAAAGAGAGAGAAAGAAAAGAGAGAAAAAAAGTTGCAAACTATAATTTATAACATTCTTAAATTCAGTACTTATAAAAATAAAATTTTCTAAATACATTTAGTCAATATAGAAATATACTCTTAAGATAATTAAAATTAAAATTTAATTTTAACTCACATGTAAATTGACTTGAGATATCTTAATTGTATAAGTTAAACACGCATTCACATACAAATTTGAATTTATTATGGTATTTAATTTTCAATTGTGATTTTCACTTTCACTGCATATAATATTATTGAGTTACAAGTTAATGATTCTATGAAGTATGTGATATTAAGAGAAATTAGATATAAGAGTGAAGATCTCAAATGTTTTCTATTAACTATACTATTAGGCAGGCTAAAAGAGTGATGCAAGTTGATAGTTAGAGAATTAGATGGCCGACTAATCTCATTCTGTAGTCTGGTCTCCATAATGAAAAAGGAAAATCAAATTCTAATATCATTATGGCGCAAGGGTTCTTATATTTGGGCCAATGGCTTTCCGCCTAAACATATTTGGACAAGATATTTTTCTTCCTCTAATCATAACTACTCAAGATTCAATAAATTATCTCCATCAAAAAAAAAAAAAAAAGATTCAATAAATTATCAAGTCAACGAAGTTCCAATTAATTATAATGCTAAATGTGAAGAAGATCTTAAGCCCCACTGAATCTACATAAATAAAAAAGAAAACCCATCTTCTGATTTCCATGATCCAACTCATTTTACAGGGAAAAGAGAAATGAAAAGAAAAATTCAAGATCTAACTAGTGAATCAAATTGGTGGGTACTCAATGTGTACTTGAGGACCCTTTCTCGCATGCCACACTACCTAAACTTAGGTTGACCCTCAGCATTAATTATTTTCCATAAAATAAATGGTCTTAAGTATAATGAAAATTATAATTTGTTTTTCTTAATTGGACTCCGACTTGGATTCAAATTTAACCCAATTTCAGTCTTAAAAACCACTATAATAGCATTGAGTGAAAACTATTCCTGTTATGAATTCCGTTTCTTTTTTGGAGATGTGACACAAACTAACCAAGAAAATAAGTTAAGTCAGCATTTTTTATGCCTTCTTACATAATTGTTTAGAATTATTTTCCCTTCGTTATGATTTGACCACTGACTGCCTGCCGATCTAATCTTTGTCAAAGGTGCGCCGCCTTATTTCTTGGTGGATGCTTGATATGAGCCAAAACCAATAACTGCTCTTAGGCCGTGGAATCATGGAGAACGATAGCCACGCAAGTTGGGAACACTCTGCTTTCTCCACAACAAAATCTACGGCTGATGCTTGCAATTTTCAGCTTTAGACAGGCTTGCTAGGCTCCAAATTCTGCACTGAAGTATGCAAGAAATTTTCAAGAAAATGACAGGGTTGTTGGATGCTTGGCCACGGGGCTTCCAAATTGGCCATTATGAAACTTTGCATTTATTTTTCCACATCTGAAATAATATATCTTGCATGGACCAACCCCTTCCCCATTATGGGATTGATATGATAACAATATGATTATTGGATTAGACAATGCTACAATAGATAGATTTGATTGTGCATATATATAATAATTGCCTCTAGTGTAACATTCACACGATGGCCAAGTTGGAGTAAGCATAATCCATCTTAGTGCACAACAAATAATTGAATAACATTCTTCATATGCTTACTTGTTCATGTAGCAGGATTATACTCGATACTAGATAAAAATTATGTTTTTTCCTCCAAATTGTTGGGCTACTCTTCTAAATCTCAATGCCAAAGGACATAAACTATGAAGAAGCAGGTCCAAGTCCACTATATGATATTAGCTATTGTCACGTGTATGCCTGTAGATTTGCGGTGGCAAAGAAGATGAAGACAGAAAAGCCACATACAAGTATGCCTGTAGAATTGGCTTGGCAAAAAGGCGTACAGAATAGAGGGGGAAAAATGAGAAGGAAGTCTAGGAACTTAAATTATTGAATTCCACTTACTAATACAATGATGTCATAACAGGTAACATCTATATTTGGCTAATAATTGTTCCTTCAAGGAAATTAATTGTGAACAACAAGGTTTGTTGCCATTATAGGACTTCTAACAACATATCTACCTTCATCATGCACCCAGCTCAGTGACCCATGTACCTTATACTCTTTCAGTAATTTTGGACCCTCCATAATAAGTTTGTAGGTCTGCTTCTCATATTTTTTCTTGAACACCAACTTCTGTGGCTCCACTTTCATCTTTATTTCATTCATGGGTGTTAGCTTTGCTGTGTAATTTGATGTTGCCTCTCCAACGTTAGTAACAGTCCTTCGAAATTCTCGCACTACTTTTCCATCTGAGTTTGACTCAACACCAGTAAAGTAAGCAATGAAGGATGGATAGTTAAGATCCAAGGACTTATTTACACTTGCACAGTTGTAAAGATTGGATCTTGTGATGGTTTTTATTTGTTTGTCTGTGTAGTTCATTGCACAAAGAAGCTCTATGTAGTTCTCTGTTGTGGCATCATAGATTAGTCCTGGTTCAAGAGACTTACTTGGGTCGGTGTGGCCAGCTCCCATTTCAAAAGCAGTAGCTGGAATATCACCAGATGCTTCATCTTTGATGGTATTCTGAGTGTTATCTAGTGGATTTGCTGTGGTCATCAGGGCAGACCTTATGGCTGCAGGACTCCAATCAGGGTGTGCTTTTTTTATAAGTGCAGCCACACCAGCAACATGAGGGGCTGCCATTGAGGTGCCTGTATCCAGATTGAAATTGCTAAACAATGGACGTGATCGAACCTCAGTTACTGAAATGATTGGAGACCATGATGCTAGGATTAATGAGCCAGGTGCTAGAAGGTCTGGCTTCAGGACGTACTTGCATTTGCTAAATGGCCCTCTACCACTTCTGCCCCACACCTTTGGTGCTGGCTTTGTGCCTAAGAATGTCTTTTGAAATTGCAAAGTTGCTTTCGGTTCATTGCTGTTTTGTATGTAGTCTACTACCTTCTGGCCATCTTGTAGACCTAAAAATGCTGCTGGAAATGAGGTTTGAGTGTCAACTTGTGAATCAGAGGTATTGAAAATGAAAATAGCTCCTGAAACCCTTACAAACGCAGCATGTTGAACTTGATCACTGATGCCACCATTATTCTTGCACACAATAGTCTTCTGCTTAAATTTCTTCATTTCTTCCACAGTTTTACACCCATCCAAGAACACAAGAGGTTTTTGGCCTAAAGAATAATTTCCTGGATACAATGTAGTGAAGTTGATCTGGCTACTGTCACCTAACGTCAAAACTCCCCCAAATTCGCGGTCTACAATACCTGCTCCAACTGTAAGTAGCCATGGAGCTCCATTGGCTACTGAATAATACGCAGGCCCATCATTACCAGCTGCTGCTGCTACAAATATACCCTTTTCCACAGCAGCAAAAGTGGCTATTGCAATTGAATCATCTTCCATAAAGATGTCATCCTCGGCCAAGGTCAAGGATAGGGACAAAATATCAACTCCATCACGAATTGCTTGATCTACTGCAGCAAGAACATCTGATTCATAGGCATCATAATTCCAAATGGCTTTATACATGGCTATTCTAGCCCTTGGAGCCATACCTCTAGCCGTACCAGGAGCGTAACCAAAATAAGAAGCTCCTTCCACATTATTGCCTGCAGCAATTGAAGCAGTATGTGTTCCATGCCCATCTGTATCTCTAGGAGAGTTCATTGTAATGTTCACCTCTGGTTTGTTTGCAAGTACACCCTTGTTGTAAAAGTAAGCACCAATGAGTTTCTTGTTGCACAAAGAAGAATTGAATTGAGTACCCAACTCACATTTCCCGTTCCATCTAGAGGGAACTGGAGTCATACCTTTATCATTAAAGCTCTCACTTTCCGGCCAAATTCCAGTGTCAATCAAACCAATAATAACATCTTCACCAAATTCTGTAGATGGCCAAGCACCAGAAACAGCACTTAGGCCAAGAAACTGAGATGTATGGGTTGTGTGGATTTTAACAGGACGATCTCTGTTGGACGAAATATAGCCAGGGGATTTCCTGAGGGCTTCAAGTTCAGAATTGGTCAGACTGGCACTAAATCCATGGACAGAACTTGTGTAAGTATAGATATGCTTAGAGGAAGGGGTAAAGGTTCTTTTTGAAGTGTCTAATATAGAATTAATAGTGGCTAGATACCAGTTATGATGGTCAGAAAATGCTTTGGGCATAGCTGAGGAGTCCATGTGAATGATATATGTAATGGATTGTGCCAAAGCAGAAGTAAGGAGGGTAAGCAGAAGTATACATCCCAGCAACATCTTGAACATTGGAATAGCCATGACTGAGTTCTAAGGACACAATCTTTGCTATCAGAAGTTCAATTACAAACAATTTCCTTGCTTTTTTCCCTGTAGCCTCCATAAAAATAAGAGAACAAAACATAAGAGGAAAACATTTCCTTATATATTATATGGAGCACTAAAAAGAAAGTGGATCAAGTGGGATAAATGGATATACCTTTCTCTTTGTCCTATACAGTAGTGGAAGCAGCTCACACGTAATATGAGTGTATATGGCACCTCTCAAGTGGGAATCGATTCTTATCTTCGTGCAATAAGTAGTTGACGGTTTTGTTTTGTGTAGTTCCTGGCAAGCAGACCAGTTCAGAATTTGCCAATCAACTTGCTTGAAATATGAATACAGCAATACAATCACAAGACAAAAGCATACCTCAGTTTGTAAGATCAACATGCCAGCAAGAAACATTGAGTATGTACAGTATTCCATTGTTCAAAATCCAAATCATTGCCCCTTCAGTTCAACCATATAAAGAAATTCAAGAACAGTTGATAATGTATAGTATCAAACATAGACATAATAATTGCATAATCAAACGGCTACTAGAACACACTTAAACCTACTCATCACTTGAGCATCCTATAAAGCCAATTGCACAGTGACATGAGCCCCCTGGTGTGCAACTCTTCCAGTAGCTCTGAGCATCCTTCATAAAAGAAACTGAATAAAAAATGAAAAACCTCTTTTTCAGTGTAGACTAGATATCTTTCCATGAAAAAGGTTATCATCTCATTTTTAAAAGACGACACTTGTATTTTGTACAGAAACTAAGCATAATGAAATTGTATCCAGCTTTAATTTTTCTGCTAATTCTCTAATGAACAACCTTTTAGCTGAACTCGCAGTTTTCCAGTCCAAAAATAACTAATCAAATGCTCATTTCATCAATTTTCGAGCATAATTTAGTTGGTTCTTGGTGAAAAAACAAACAGAAGCATCATAACCCAAAATAATAATAACAATGATAAGTGTACAAATAAACAACTATCCATCCAAAACCCAGATCCCGAATTGAGCTATAACTCTCTCCCTCATACATCTCTCTTGAAAGAACTGAATGAAAACCTGATTTGAGAAGTTACATTGAGTCGACTTGCCAAATTTGCTCAATCTTTGCAATACCATGTCCCCCTCCAGCGCCAGCCCTGCTTTCTACCACCATTTTGATGCTCTGCACATCTCTACCACCATGAAATCATGTGTTACTCAGAGGAAAAAGAAACACAGTGAAAGTGTGAAGATGGAATTTTGGATATGTATTTTTGGCTCTTTCCTCTCTTTCGTTTTCCTTCATATCTCTTTCTCTCTCCAATGATTTATGAATGAACAAAGTAATTGCACATGAGTTTTTTGCACACAAAAGTCAAAAGCTATTAGTTTATTAGCTGTCATTGACACTGTGCTAGTAGCCTGCACTAGCATGGATAAACTCCACTTAGGAGCTCATAGTTCATCCCTTTCAAATATTTTGTTGATAACCAGATAAAATTATTTGATTAGATGTTTAGGCTCTTAATTTATTAATATTTTTGAAAAATAATTTCCAAACTCTTTTAGAAAAATTTATGAAATCATTACTATTGTGAAGAACAAAACATTTATTGCACATTATTTCTATTTAATTTTATCATCGATTTCTAACTTAAACTTTTTTTCACTAATTTTATATTTAATATATATTAATTGTATGATTGTTAAAAAAATATATTTTATATGTTTGGTATCATTAGTAAAATTTATTTTTAATTAATGTTTTAATTTAGTGTTAGAAGTGCTATTATCTAAAAGTCAATATTATAATTTAAACCTAACTAATATAAAATCTCCTTCTAATTACTAGAAATGGTAGTATTTAATAAACTATATTACAAAAACTAAAAATAATAAATACTTGCTTTTCTCTTTTTTTTTGAAAAACTCTATTTTATTAATAAAATAGTGAAATAAAAAATTACTCCCAAAAAATTATACATTCCTTGTGATTTTTTTTGTAAAATGATCAAAAAAAACTTTTTTGTAACATTAAAAGGAAATTGTGTTTTGCTATATATATAATAATAATATTGGTTAATTTAGTTTTCGGCCAAAAAGATGTTTTTATTAATAGAAAATTAAATGGAAAAGATCTGATTGCATTGGAATTTTATTCTTAATTTGTTCAATAGCAGAATTTTTCCTTTTCACTGTCAAATTTTCTAACCTCTACTTTCACTTTCCTTGCTTCCATACAAGAGTTGCGTTTGCAAATCCCAGGTCCTAACCATGAACTATAAAGAAACAGCTCTAAATCCATTCTAGGATATGGGTTAATGTCAGGCGTGCTTGTAGATTTGTCTTGGCAAATTTAGGTAAAGAAAGAAAGCTAACAGCAAAAAGAGCCACAGAATAAAGGAATCAGGGAAAAAAATGAAAAGGAAGGCTTTATTAATACAATGATGACATTACAGATAACAGCTATATGTGGCTAACATTTGCACAGATTAATCATGGGCTGATGTTTGTTGCCACTATGGGACTCCTAACAATATATTTACCTTCATCATGCATCCAGCTCAATGATCCGTATACCACATCCTCTTCCAATAATTTTGGACCCGCCAAACTAAGCTTATAGCTCAGCTTCTCATTCTTTTTCTTGAACACTAATTTATGTGGCTCCACATTCAACTTTATTCCGTTCATGGGTGTCAACTTTGCAGTGTAGTTTGACATTCCTTCTCCAACATTCGTTACAGTCCTTCGAAATTCATGCATGACTACTTTCCCATCTGAATCTGAGCCATCGCTTGTAAAGTAAGCAACGAAAGATGGATAGTTAAGATCCAAGGACTTTTTTACACTGGCACAGTTGTAAAGATTGGATCTTGTGATGTTTTTTATTTGTTTATCTGTGTATTTCATTGCACAAAGAAGCTTTATGTAGTCCTCTGCTGTGGCGTCGTAAATGAGTCCTGGTTCAAGCGACTTGTTCGGATCTATGTGGCCAGTTCCCATTTCAAAAGCAGTGGCAGCAATATTACCATTTGCCTCGTCTTTAATGGGGCTATTAGTGTTATCTAGTGGATTTGCTGTCGTCATCAGGGCAGACCTAATGGCTGCAGGGCTCCAATCAGGGTGTGCTTTTCTTATAAGTGCAGCCACACCTGCAGCATGAGGGGTCGCCATCGAGGTACCTGAATCAAGGTTGAATTTGCTAAACAAGGGATGTGATTGAACCTTAGTTACGGAACTCATTGGAGACCATGATCCTAGGATTAATGTGCCAGGGGCTAGAAGGTCTGGCTTTAGGACGTACTTGCATTTTGTAAATGGCCCTCTACCGCTATAGCCGGACACCTTTGGTGCTGGCCTTATGCCAATAATGGTCTTCTGAAGGTGCAAACTTGCTGTCGGATCATTGCTCTTCTGTATATAGTTTATTAGATTCTGGCCATCTTTTGGACTGATAAATGTTGCTGGAAATGGATTTCGAGTGTAGTATTCTGTCAGAGAGGAGATATCAGTAATGAAAACAGCTGCTGTAACCCTTGCAAGCTCAGCATTGGAGAATTGATCAGGAATATTCGAATTGTCCTTGCACAGGATGATCTTTTGCTTAAATTTCCTCATTTCTTCCACACTTTCACAACCATCCAAGAAAACAAGAGGTTTTTGGCCTATGGAATAATTTCCCGGATACAATGTAGTGCATCTGATCTGCTTCTTATCTCCTAAAGTTAGAACTCCCCCAAATTCGCGGTCTACAGTACCTGCTCCCACTGTTAGTAGCCATGGAGCTCCGTTGACTAATGAACTATATATGGGGCCATCGTTACCGGCTGATGCTACTACAAATATACCCTTTTCCATAGCAGCAAAACTGGCTATTGCAATTGAATCATCTTCCAAAAAGATGTCATCTTCTGCTAAGGTCAATGATAAGGACAGTATATCCACCCCATCTTGAATTGCTTGGTCCACTGCAGCAAGAACATCTGATTCATACACCCCACTTCTCCATATAGCTTTATACATGGCTATTCTTGCCCGTGGAGCCATACCTCTCGCGGTACCAGGGGCATAACCAAAAAAAGAAGCTCTTTTCACATAGTTTCCTGCAGCAATTGATGCAGTATGCGTTCCATGTCCTTCTGTATCTCTTGGAGAATTCATTGAAATTTTCGCCTCTGGTTTATTTGCAAGTAGTCCCTTGTTGTAGTAGTAAGCACCGATGAGTTTATTGTTGCACAAAGAAGAATTAAACTGAGTTCCGGACTGGCATTTCCCTTTCCATCTACTGGGAATTCGAGTAATTCCCTTATCGCTAAAGCTCTCACTTTCCGGCCAAATTCCAGTGTCAATCAAACCAATGATGATATCTTCGCCATAATTTGCAGCTGGCCAAGCCCCAGAAACCGCATTTAGGCCAAGAAAAGTGGACGTGTGGGTAGTGTGGATTTTAACAGGACGATCTCGGGTAGAAGAAATGTAGCCAGGGGATTTCTTGACGGCTTCAAGTTCGTAATCGGTTAGGCTGGCACTAAATCCATGGATAGAACTTGTGTAAGTATATATATGCTTAGAGGTAGGGGTAAAGGTTCTTTCTGAAGTGTCTAATATAGAAGCAATAGTTGCTAGATACCAGTTATGATGGTCACAAAATGCTTTGGGCATGGCTGAGGAGTCCATGTGAATGATATACGTACTTGATTGTGCCAAAGCAGATGTGAGGAGGGAAATTATGAGCAGAAGCATACCTAGCACCACCTTGAAAATTGAAGGAGCCATTTAATAGGAAGTACAATGTGATTCTATGATCTGGACAAGATTATTTCTGTCAGTAGTTTAAATATAGATAGCTTATTCCTGAACTTTTCTCTCCTTTCCTTATTCTTTTCTTTTTCTTTTTCTCTTTAGTTAGGTGTCACGTAAAAAAGAGACCAAATTTACATAAAAATATTTCTTTACTGATTTGGGGACCATTAAAATTGATGTTTGATTAATGCATGTGAATCTACAGCATCTCCTCGTCTAGAACAAATATTATTTGAAAGTATAGGTCCTCATAGTTAAAATATAGTGATTTTGAGTTTAGCTCACATTCTTTCTTTAACTTCTTTATCCAAATTCTTTTCATTGACCTTTATCTCAAGGCTATCTTTTCTTTTTTTCTTTTTTGAAACCAATCTCAAGGTTATCTTCTTTTTCTTACTTTTTCATGTCTTCATTATGATTTTTCATAATGAATTATCATTTTTATTTTTTCTTTTTATTTTTTTTGTATAAAGCATTGTTGAACAATGTTGGTAGATATCTCAGCCAAGCTGACACCTCCGCTAAGGCCCTCATCATGCGACTGCAAAAACAATTTCATATATTAATTATCATTACCATCAAACTATCAAGTAGTGAATTATCTTTTGGATATCCATCGCCGCAAAATGATGCTATTTATTGTGAACCCAAGCCATCCATTGCCAGTCTCATCGTCTATTATTGACATTCCGTAGGCTGATATAACATAAGGAAAGCTCAAGAGATGAAGATGATGATGGTATTATTAGAAGAGAAATTAAGAACAGAACAGATTGTAAAAGAAATAGAGTAGATGAGGATGGTGACGAGAATGGTTTTCATAAAGGAAAAACCGAGCAGAGCATAGAAAAGAGTAGAGTCTAACAACATCCTGAACAGCGTTATAATAGGCACTTCTCATTTGTACACCAGTTTGATATTTTCATATGTCAGAAATTTGACCAGGATAAGCCACATTCATCCATAATTCTTGTATAAGCACTCTCACTAAACTTTTGTGAAAAAATAATCTAATTCACTAATAACAGATTAATATTTCTCTTTTTCTATTATCTTATGTTTTGTCCTTTGTTAATTTAGATTAAATAATTGTCCAACTAATTTAATAGAATTTCTAATTGTTTATTTATTAAATATTTTAAGTTGATAAATAAAAAACTGTAGTCTTAAACAAATTATAAAATTATAATTATATGTATTGATCATTCCAAATGAATAAAGATACTAATTTTCTTAAAAAATAGTTTGAATCCCACTAGAGATTTTCAATAAGAGAAAACAATATTAGCAATAAATAAAAATTTCCACCGTAAATACTTTAATTATTGCAAGAGGAAAAAAATTGAAGCCAAAATTTTCCTCCTTTTATTGTACAAGAGAAAATACTATTACCGACAAATAAGTTTTTCCATTGCAAATAATGTAGCTACTGAGAGATTGCTAGAGAATTTGTTATTTATTGGATAGTCTAAAATGATAATTCAAAACGCCTTATTTAATAAAAAAAAAAAAACAAAAGAATACTCATCTCAATATAACAAGCAACTATATGCTATCTAATACATTGTCAACTTGCAAGCCAATTTTCACATTAACGTAAAAAGATAATCCAACAAAATAAAATCAATACATTATATTCATTGAAAGAAATTACAGAAAATAATATATTTCTTAAATTGAAGGGAATGATCTACATAAATTTGTATTTTAACTTTTGATAACAGTGTGTTTTTATATACAATACAGTATACATGTAGAAATTATTTACAAAATTAATAATAACTTTTAGTTTAACCATACGACAATCATCTTTAACTTATAAAATTATGAATTTATTTTTTGTTGAATTAAAATGTTGTAATAACAATGGTTACATAATAAAAAAATAATATAGAAATAAAAAGAAAAAAGCGAATACGAAATGTTTATGAAATACGATGAATAAGATTAAGCCCACTGTTGTGTGTATGTATACACTGCTCAGTGGTACTAAGGATAGTAAATAGTTAAGCTTAGATATGATTAAAATGGGTAAGAAATTTGAATCAGATCAGAATCAAACGTCAATACGATTTTAGATGTTATCAATAATTTAAATTGGATCAAATTTAAGTTATTTTAAATTAGAAATGGCAATAGAGAGAAGAATTCTCACACTCTCTTCCAGGATCCATCCCAATGGGATGAAAAAAGTTTCTCTTTTTTCTCCCATGGGATAATTTATAAAAATATTTTTATAAATTTTTAGATATATATAAATATTTTTTATGTATAATTATATATTTTTTTATATTTATTAATTTATAATATAAAATATTTTTATTTTATAATGTAATAAATTATATTTTTTTAAAAAATAATTTGAAAGCAATAAAAAAAAATTGTCTTATGGAGAATCTCTGTGAGCTAGAAAACACCCATGGAAATAAGGATGAGAGGAAATTTTTCCTCATAAAGAGGGCGGAACGAGGGATGGGGAAGAGCCCCCACTGTATTGTCATTCCTATTTTAAATTGGATTAGGGTTGAATAAATTTCAACAGATTAATAGGTTGAGTATAATTAGTTTCAAATAAAATCATATCAATTTTATTTAATGTTAAATTTTTTGAAATTTAAGTTAGATTGGATTGAATTTTTCTTCAATAAATTCAAACTAACTTTTCAGATAAATAATTATCACCAATAAATTCAAAGAATACATATAAATTGTATAGATTCATATGTGATACAATGTTTTATTCATATGACGCTAATTAATAATAAAACTACAATTAACTTATCACTAAAAATTATAATAAAATTAAATATAGACTATAAAATAACCATTTTATATTAATTTCTAACCTACTATTTAACTATCTAACGGTAATTATATTCTTTTGTAAAATATAATATAAGTATCTCTTATTTTTACTAACTTTTCTTTTATTTTTATTTTGATACATTTTATAAAATTATAAGTGGTAAGATTATAAAATATTAAAAAATAAATATTTTAATAAATAAGTTTATTCTTTAATTTTAATTCAAGCATTTCATAGAATAAAATTGTAAACAGAATACAGTCAATAATTTTAATAAAACATAATTATATCAGATTAAGTAGGGTGTATATATACATTGAATTTATATTTTATTTTTATATAAAATTAGATTTAATAGAGCTAATAAAGCATTATTAATTAGACTCTAAATTAAACATTCAATGGAAATAAAATGATTGAATACAAATTTTGTCCAATTTTTCATACAAATAAGGAAGACCAACTAGTCAATTTCCAAATCAAAAATTACAGACAAAAATGACATAACAACAAATTTTCTCTCTTTTTGTTTGTATGGATGCTATTATTGAAGATTCTAAATAAGTGGCTAATCTGCATTGCTGCAACGCTGCATGGTAGAACGAGCCGGCTAACCAAACCACTATAGTTGGCTGTTATAAGATATTATGGAGTTCAATCCATTTATAGATGATAAACCTACTTATTGTCATATGTATGATTCTTTGTAATCAAAAGAATGGTTGATTAGGAACCAATTATAAGCTGTTGACAAACTAGAAGAAGAATACGCTGTATATGAAAAGGAAGGCTTTGTTGGCCTTATGGGGGAGGATTGCACATGATGTTGGTTTCCATCACTCGGATCTGTTGATATTGCCCATAGTGAGCTGCAGTAGAATACTCATTCTCTCCTAAAAAATTTTGTTTTCTAATGACAATGAGATAAGGTACGCAATATTTTTAATGGCTGAAATGTGATTAAGTTATTCATAGTTTTGATTAAATTTATGATGATTACTAAGGATTAGACTCATTTCATTTATTAATAGAATGATGACAAGAGAAACAACAGCCGTATGTGGATAATAGTTATGTCTTTAATTATGGGGTGAGGCTTGTTGCCAGTATTTACCTTCATCACACACCCAGCTCAATGACCCACGCACCACATTCTCTTTCAATAATTTTGGACCCTCCAAAGTAAGCTTATAGCTCAGCTTCTCATACTTGGTCGTGAATACCACTGTCTGTGGCTCCACATTCACCTTTATTCCATTCAAAGGCGTCAGCTTTGCAGTGTACTTTGACATTCCCTCTCCAACATTAGTTACTGTCCTTCGAAATTCATGCACGACTATTTTCCCATCTGAATCTGAGCCATCCCCAGTAAAATAAGCGATAAAAGATGGGTAATTAAGGCCCAAGGACTTGTTTACTTTTTTGCCGTTGTAGTAAGTGAATCTTATGATGGCTTTTATTTGTTCTTTTGTGTAGTTCAGTGCACAAAGAAGCTTTATGTAGTCCTCCGCTGTATCATAGATAAGTCCACGCTCAAGTGACTTGTTGGGATCTATGTGGCCTGCTCCCTTGTCTTAAGGAGTGGCTGCTGGCAAATTAGGTTCTGAAGGGCGGAAGTACATTGGGCTTGTGTGGATTATAACCCAAAGAAGTTCGGAAAAAAATAAAAAAGAAATATGTAATTTCTATATAATTAAATATTCTTAATATTTTTTCTCAAACTTTTCATTTAATTAAATATCAAAAGAGAATGTTCTCACCTAAAGAAAAAATATTTATTTTCTAACTCAAAATAAGAATATATTTATAGTCAAATCCGAAATAACTACAATTTCTTGTTACGCAATCTTTAACAAGGGCTTGAGTGTTCTCTACTGGATTCGTTGTTGTCATAAGTGCGGACCTAATGGCTGCAGGGCTCCAATCAGGGTGCGCTTTTTTAACGAGCGCTGCAACACCAACAACATGTGAGGTTGCCATTTGAAATTATTGGCACTTCCTTAACATTATAGAAACTATTGAAATTTTGAAGTTATTTTCTTAAAAATGAGTCTTTTTAAATCAAATGAAATCTTAATCTTTTTTCTTTTTCTTTTATCCCTTTGAAAATTGCTAAATTATTAATAATTATAATAACAAAAGTTCTCGATTAAAAGTTTTCATTCATTGTTTCTTTTAAAAAAAGAAATCATGAAAGAGATGCTTATCCTTCATTTGACCATAAAATATGCTTATTGTTGCCGTTGTGCCGTATATACATGTATTTTTAGTTTTTGAAATTTCTATGCACTTATAAATCTTTCTATAGTTTCTAGAGTCCAATGTGAATCTCAGCATTTGCCCTCCAGAAAAAGTCAGAAGTGTACACCTAACAAATTAAAAAATATATATATATAGTAGAAGAAATATCTAAATGTTTTTTGTAGGAATAAAATTTTCTAAATATTGAATGCTTCAAATCTAGACCAGTTATAAAATACTTTTTTTTGGCTATCCCAATGTAAGAAATTCTTCAATTATGAAATTGTTGGTACAGGATAGAATTAAAATCAATTACGTAACTGAAAAAGAAAAGTAATAAGACAGAATCTGTTGGAAACAACACTAGTATTTAAATTCTCGTAAATGTAAAATCAATTCAGGGAATTGAAAGTGAAGTAGAAATTACAAATGTCAAGTTATATATATATATAGCCATCAAAGTTGATAGAATATTATTTTTAATATCGTTGCTCTTTTATTTTGAAAAAAAAAAAGATATTAATTAATCCTTAAGTTATGGGTTTTTTTTTTTTCCCTAATGAGTGTCTAAGTTATATTGTATGGTTAATCTCAATTGTTTTCTAATGACTTCTGTCTCATTAGAAAAACTCCATGTTAAGATATTATCCAAGAAGTTTCAAAGGGTATCTTAAAAATGCTGATATTGAACTTGATTGTTATAAATGAGGCCAAATGGTCATTGTTGTTACGATGTAGGTAGCATGAAAATGAAAAATGAAATAATAAATATGAAAAAATAGTATTTTTAAAAAATATAGAAACGAAATGTAGGAGAAATGTGTAAATATACAAAAAAATATAAAAATATTTATAAATATTTTTTCTCATATATAATAAATATTGAAGTATCTAATTATAAGATCATACAAAAAATAATATTAAAGATAATTATCTAAATCAATATTAACTATAAAAAATAAATGAAATGATAATAATCAATTAACTATTTAAAATAAATATTAATTGTCCATAAGTTTCATAACCAAAATTAATAATAGAAAAAAAATGTGTTTTCAAAGTGGAAACACATTTCTGAATTCTTTAAAATTGTAGAAACACATTCAAAATGTTTTGTGAGAGTTTCAACGAGTTTCCTAAAAGGAAACGTTTCTAAAACATGAAAATGTTTCTTTTCAAAAGTTTTCGTGCATTTTCTTTAAAAGTTTTCATACATCATATATATATATATATATATATATCCACACACTTATTAAATAAAGATATGAATGTTTTTATATTTAAAAAATTATAATGATAAACTCATTGTGATCATATATAATTAAGATAAGAAAATTTTTATTAACTGAGGATACAATATCATAATCCTGCAAATGATTTATTCTTTAGACCATATCTCATTGATTATTTGTATTTGATATTGGATGAATATAATAGCTAATAGTAGTAATAATTATTATTATTAAATCAGAAAAAAAATCTGGAAGTGCTTCTTTTCAAAGAGAAAAATATCTAGAGCATAATTATCACTAGAAGATACTATATATTAAAAATATATATTAAAAAAGAAAAGTAAAACCAAAAAAAAAAAACGCTGCATGACATAAGAGCAACACCTAACGAACGAACTAATACGCGCCTATTAGTTAACCGCAACCCCTTTTTAAATAAGCCTTTGTATTTTAATGTTAAAGGCTGCGAAATCTCAGCCATTTGGATCTCTATGTTTCTCATAGTGCCTGTGAATCCGAGAATGAAGGTATCATATCATGCCTGTATTCTCTCCTTTTGATTCTCTTTATTATTATAGATACTTTAAGGAATCATAAACCCCATAACATCATAATAATATTATTTTCTGTTGTTGCAGAGATCAAATGTGTTCGTTCTCTTCATTTCCCTTTGTTCCTTGTTTGTCCATTCTTCTAGCCTCAAGGTTATTTTCTTAATCCTGATTCAGTTTCAACATCAAATACTTATATTATAATCATATTGTTTTCGTTTGTTGTGTTTTTATTGGCGAATAAAACAGTTGGGCGAGACCTGCTCGTCAAATAGTGTCTGCGACGCCGGATTGCTCTGCGAAACTTGCCCTGCAAATGGGAACACCCGACCCAGATGCACCCGGATTTTGCCTGTGAATCCAACTTCGAAAGTTTGCATCTTTGATCCTTATTTTTACTTTCTTTGTTTATCTTTAGTTACAAGTTTATTTGGTGTTTGATGATAAACAGAAAAGAAAGAAAAGAAAAGAAATGATTGGTGAGGTGGGTTTTGGTTGCTTAGGTAAAAGGTCTGGCATTTAACAAATATTCATGGCTAACTACCCACAACTCTTTTGCGCTTTTGAATGCTAAATCGGATACGGGTTCGATTCTGCTTTCTCCTTCCAATCAAGAGGACTCTGTTACCAGCCAACTCAAAGTAAGATATATAACCCTCAAAAATTTCTTCTTTGCACTTTGTTTTTTACTGCTTCAATTCTTGGAATGGAAAACAAAAAAGAAAAAAAAAGTTTCTTTTTTCATCCACAAATTTATTTCATTTGCTGTTATTTGGTTTTTTTTTTTTTTTTGAGTTGTTAAATCAAATCAAGATCAGTTAAAAAAAAAATTGACTGCATAAAGTAAAAAAATAAAAAATAATATTATAATTAATGGCTAAAATGAATTCATTTTTATAATCAATAATTAAAATTATAGATATATCAAGTACATATGAAAATAATTCATTAATTCAACTTTGCAATATTTCATACCAGAGCTTTGGTGTATTTTTATTGAATTTGCGTAACGCTGCCAATGTGGCATAAAAGTGAAAAAGTTGTGTTAGAAAGATAGTTCCTCTTTGTATATTTTTATTTAATTTTGCTCCACCTTTGGAATCTCAGAATTTCACAATAAGAGAGAAAATTGTAATACAACTGAACTAAATGGTGATTAGTAGTTAGAAAGTTGGCTTTAAGAATAAGGAAAAGCGAATATATTTGTAGTGATGATTGCCGCGTTGTATGGCCTAGTTGTCTTAGGATTATAGTTATTTGATTAGAAGGAAAGGGTTTAAGCTTTTTTCTTTTTTTTCCCTTCGGACTTTAAAGATAATTGGCATTCCAGCTGTAATGCTACTTGCATTTGCCCTTTCTTTCTTTAGGTGAAGAATTCCATTTCATGATGGTGGGAATTGCATGCTTTTTAGTTGTTCCAATTCTAAGCATTAGGTCAATTCACTTCAAAATTAAATCAGCGATGTAAGAAAGGCATGTTCCTATACTAATTTAAACTAGCATTGCCTATAGTTTTGTTTAGCATTTTATAGGTTGCTCCAATAATTTTATGACTTTACAAATTTGAATGCCAACCATCTTTTCAACCATGGCAATGGCAAAAATGTGCAAATTTATTGCTCAATTGGAAAATATCTACTGGCTTGACCGAGGATTTTATTTTATTTTATTTTTGACCCTTTAAGCAAAACTTAATTTTCTGTCTTCTTTCCTCTAAACATGCTGTACAAGCTAAATGGCATGCTAAGTAAAACTCGTCTGCTGATGAGAACTGTATTCTCTTGTAGAATGGGGTTCGAGGGCTTATGCTTGATATGTATGACTTTGAGAATGATATCTGGCTATGTCACTCTTTTGGTGGCAAATGTTACAACTACACAGCATATGTAAGTCCATCTCTTGATGTTGCTTAGTTTCCACTCTTCGATAATTTAATTATCTATTATCTTTTGAATTGACGATGCACCCAATTTTCGATTGTGTCCAGCAACCTGCCATCAACGTGCTGAAAGAGATTGAGGCCTTTTTGTCTGCAAATCCATCGGAGATTGTCACCATTTTCATTGAGGATTATGTGACATCTCCACTTGGCTTGACCAAGGTTTTTAATGCATCTGGTCTCAACAAATACTGGTTCCCGGTATCAAAGATGCCTAAGAGTGGAGAAGATTGGCCAACGGTAGATGATATGGTCAAACAGAATGAACGGTTGGTGGTCTTCACGTCTAAATCTAATAAAGAGGCCTCTGAAGGCATTGCTTATAATTGGAAATATGTGGTAGAAAATCAATGTAAGCTTCTTTGTTTTGGTATTTACTATTTAGTTAAAGATCACTTTATTTTGATATGATATGTAAGAGCTAGTTTTAAACTTTGCCATGGAATTGCAGATGGGAATGATGGGATTAGAGCTGGTTCATGTCGAAATAGGGCTGAATCACCTGCGTTGAACACAAAAACAATATCACTGATTCTTCAAAACTATTTTCCAACTAATCCTAATGTAACAGAAGCTTGCTTGGACAATTCGGCTCCATTAATTAGTATGACCAACAGTTGTTATGAAGCAGCTGGCAAACGATGGCCAAACTTCATTGCTGTTGACTTTTATCAGGTGGTTGCTTGATATGACTATATACCTTTGTGAATTCACATTTAGCGGGGAAAACAAATTTATTAATTTCTATGGATTTTTGGTTTAGAGGAGTGATGGTGGGGGTGCTCCAGAAGCTGTGGATCAAGTCAATGGTCACCTTACTTGTGGATGTGACAATATTGCCTACTGCAGAGTATGCTACTACAGATTTCAGCTCATAAATGAGAATTCACATTTCTTTTCAATTTCTCATCAGTTAGTTCATGCTTTTGCTTCTAAATTTTCAAGGTTGCACTTCAAAAAGTTTGAGATAACCTGCAAAATATAAGCTTTGATATCACTTGCAAGTCTCATTATTTCCTAGATGTATCAACTGAGCTAATCCTGCCTGAATCTTTAGATATAATTTGTTCTAACGCTTATTTGTTATTCATGGACAGGCAAATGCCACACGTGGTACATGTGACATCCCCACACTTGCCCCCCTCCGCCTGCTGCCGCTACTGCAACCTCACAGAGTCCCTCTCGTCCTTCTTCTACTCCTGCCAACAATGCTTATTTGGAAACCCGACCAGTCCAACTAAGGTGGTTGCTGGGGACAATTTTGACTACAATGCTATTATCATGGCTGTAATTATACTGATGAGCCTGTTCACCCAGCAGAATGTTTTTATATAGATGAGTTGCGGGTTATTTTTGTGTCCTCACTTCCGAGGATTGTTGTAGTCCACGAGAGAATGATTTGTGTTATGTTATAATTAATTTGATTTGTGGTCACCATCTGTACACTGTATATGCAAAGTGGAAGAATATGGAAAATGTGTTTTCTTTTCCCTGTTCCTCATACCTGCCCCTTAATTTGTGTAACTAAGATAGTATAATCGAGCTGGAAAGATTAAGAATTGATTCATTTTATCAAGCACTTTCCAAAAAGTGGAACTTAAAGGAGATGATTTATCCTCTTAAGTCTGTAACAGTGAGATTATCTAATTCTGCAACAGCAACAGCAAGAAATTTGCTCCAATAGGGAGGAAGGGAGGAATTTCAGAGCTTGAAAGCATGTGGGCTGTCTAACAGGTAACTTCTATACTTCTAATGCCACCCAGAAGTAGGACCTTCCTGTGGTTTCCAAAAGTACAGGCATTAACTCATCTTTTAGGCAATTTCCTTTGTCCATTGGAATAATAATCATGGCCATGGATTGAATGATCTAATTGGTGCTCTTCCTATTTTGCCATAAAATTTTGTAGACCTTGGCATTACTATTGCAAAAATTTACTATTATTAACTAAAATTACAGCATTTCTAAATTTTGAACTACTTTTAGTTATTGATAAAAATAGCTTAGTTATATTCTCAAGCTAATTCAACATTTACTTGCAAAAGCTTTAATTTTTTTTTTCAAAATCAACTTTTGACTTTTAAAATTCATATTAGAAAAATATTTTATCAATTAATAAAAAGGATTTCGTCTATTTTTTTAATCCAAAAATTGCTATTCAAATCAATAATTCCGAACATGCCTATTTTTTCCGTGAAACATAACCACAAACACTGGAAGAATGTACCTGTGCACTAATTGGTTGACAGTGTCGTAATCGAAAAAGTTAATGGTTCAAACCATTGCAAATTCTTTTCCTTCAAATATAAATGAAGGGATTTGAGTTTAGAGACTTGATATAATTTCAGGACAAGTGCTTTTCCCTCATATTTTAGGTTCAAGTAGGCAACTTTTTCAAGTGAAAGTGAATGTCAACATCAAGTAACAGAAAACCCTAACGATTTTTGCAAGGGATGCTTAATTGCTCATTAAGTTATTATTGCGACCTTCAAGATGACAGCCAAAAACCCCCAAATGGTTCCAAGTCGCCTCATGAGTTTGCCTCGAAGGGCCGGCAAACCATCAATGGAGGGGACAAAAGCTATAATAGGCCGGACAATGGCAACATCCCCAGTTGCCTAGGCTTTTTTTTTTTTTTTAAAAAATTTAATCATGGAAAATCCATTGAGGTCCTTTCAATGGTTTTAACTTGGCGGTGGATAAAGAAAATCGAATATAAAACTTTCAGATGCATTTTGCTATCATATTATGCCTAAATATGTAATTGCCAGAATTTTTTAGTCACCATCAGCATTTTGAAAATCTTATTATTCAAATTGATTAAATTAAAAATTTATAACTAAATTGATTTAGTTAAAAGTTAATAATTAAATTACTCAAATATTATTAAATTTGATTAAAATTGAAAAAATTAAAACAATTGATGAATCAAATTGACTCAATTTAATTAAAATTATATTCTTTTTATTTAAAATTTCTAAAAAATTGATTTTAATTAATCATAGATATTTAGAATATTCTTATTTTATATAATTAATTATTTTTTCCTTTTAAATAATAGTTTTTTTCTATATATATTTTTATATATAATTTTATATACTTAAATTAAATTAATTGAATTGATAAATTCGTGAACTACATATCAAATCAATTTGACTGACTGATCCGGTTTTAATCGCATGGGTCACAACTTAAAGCTTATGTGTTATGGATGTTGAACAAGCAAGCCATGTTACTTAGAGGGACCTTTACTACTAATGCTAATCATACGATGATCTAACCCCCCACCCACTTAGAAGAAAAATTGTATGCCTAATTTATTATATAAAAGAGTGTAACACAATTGAACACTTAAAATTAATATTTTAAATACTTAATTTTTTAAATTTATTTAATAGTTTTATCTATTTATTACTAAAAATGTTCAATTAAGTTAGAATTCTCTTAAAATAATAAATCAAAATTTTTAACTTAAAATTATCAATTAACAACTTAATTAACAAAAATTAAAATATTTTTATTAATATGACCTATATATCCTTCATAACTCACAAAATCCATTTAATATCTATTCAATAATTATAATTATCAAATTGATTAATTAGATTCATCTTTTAATTTTTCGTTCATACCAAATAACTATATAATTAAAAACTTTTAGTATTTAAATCATTCAGTACTTAAAATTCAACTCTTAAATTTTCAACATTTAATTTTCAGTTTACCAAACACCACCTAAGACTTTGGTTCCTCAAACAACCATCGTTTCATGTTGAATACAATCAAAACTCAATTCTGATTAGAGGACCAGTGTACGCAGCTCGAAATCTTTCAGTTTTCACCAATGGATATCGACTGAAATGGCAAGAAAATACCAATCAGTTTTGCATGGTATTATTTATTAATAAATATATTGAGTAAAACTTAAGAACCCTTTATTCCATCAACCAGAAGAATGTTTTATGCTTTTTATTATTGTAATTTATGGTGACAAAAGGCAAAAGGGAAGCAAAATTTACCAAAAGAAATTTGTTCTACGATGACTATCTAAACTCTAATTTGAATTGTAATGTATGATAAGCTTTTACTTAACCATGATTGAGTTGAGCAACAATGTGGATATGACTTGACATGAAAAGCTTAATGCTCAAGGCTCTAGAGTCTCAATCAGAAAACCATCAATTATAACATTTGAATTCAATATTCCTATGATGATGGATGGTATATCGTGCTGGCTACAAACAATAGTGGAAGGAAGTAACATCCATTTGAGTAGGCCAGCGTCTAGGAGCAGCACGCAATGCAATATTTGCAATTCATTTGAAAAAGCTCATTTACCTCTCTCATCTCATCAGTGCTTTTCTTTCTAGCATTAGCTAAGCTTGCACCTCACTTCTATAACCTGATTCTATCGCCGGCTTCTCCAATGATCTGTCCGTATTTTTAGATTGTACCTGTCTTGGATCCCTTCCATCTCTGTGATCCTACAACTACATGATGCGCAGACTTTGATGAGTAAAAAATTAATGCCAGTGATTAAAGATTAAAGATTCATACATAAGAATGATTGACACATACATCTCTCAAGAGGAACTCGTCAGCTTCAAGCATATGTACAATATGTCCCATTTTTTGTCCTTTTTGTGCATTTGGGTGTACACAACGTAAAGCCACAAGAAAAGTCCTCTCCAATGCTCTTGAAGAAGGCTTCTCAGGTAGCTTAGGGTCCAATACTCCTTAAGCCAATCAACTAAGTTGACCTGAACATTTTCTTTTTATCAAGAATATGGGGAAAAAAAAAAAAATTGGAAACAGGAAGCTCATTGTATCAGACCAGCAAAATGATATATATATAAAAGCAAACCTCTTCAGGAGGACGGCTATAATCAACTGGATTCCTCCCAGAAATAATTTCCATAATAAGAATCCCAAAGCTATATGCATCACTCCTTTCATTCAACATTCCTGTACTTGCATACTCAGGAGCTACATAGCTGCAAAAGAATGAACAAATTAGTACACATGCACATGCACACACACACACACACACACACATATAGATAGATGGGGAAACTAATGAGATTTGGTGATGCTGGAATTTTCTAATGCTGTGAAGTTGCGAGTTTGAAGTTCAATCCATGCTTAATTAACCATAGAGAAAGAGAGTCTACATACTCAAATGTTCCCATTACACGGGTTGTAATATAGCTTCTCTCTGAGCAAAGAAGCTTAGCAAAGCCAAAGTCTGAAACTTTAGCATTCCACAGCTTGTCAAGCAGAATGTTACTCGATTTTATGTCACGGTGGACGACTTTCGGTTCAAGTCCTTCATGAAGGTAGGCTAACCTATATAAAGTGTCACTTTTGTTGTCAGAAGAAATGCCAATGCCATGGATAGTGAATGAGGCAATGCCTATATTTGAAAAACACATATATCAGTATGGCTCATGAACTTGAATTGTGTCATACCATTGTGCAGTTCCTAAGATTATATTCATTCTTATATCCCAAGTAAGAGGACTGCAAGGTCCTACATCTCCATGAATCCACTGTTCTAAGTTCCCATTATTCACATACTCGTATACCAGCATCCTACAACAATAAAGAAACAAGCCATCATTAGTAGCTCTTCTTCAAATATTTGCATTTGAGGCCATTTTCATAAACAAAGTTCACTACAAACAGGGGAAACAGAGTACCTACCTATGAGATCCTTCAGCACAATAACCAAGCAGTCTCACTAAAGTTTTTACGCCTTACTCTTCCAATGGCTTCCACCTCAACTTTAAACTCCCTCTCTGCCTGTCCCCTGCAGATACCAAATCATGAACACAACTACCGACATTACAAATTCAATCATACATCAACTATAAGTTCATTAGTTAAAACTAAATTCTAACATTTCGATATCATAAGTAATGAGCTTTACATCAGGATGCTGAAGTGATCTCCAAATACGAAGTACAATTCTTATAAATTACGTGTACTCATAACCAATGATCCCAATCAGACACTAACTAAAAAAATAACATGCATATGGAAACAAAACCCCAATAATGCTAATTTAAGTTGGGAATTGGAGTACCTATTATTGAGCGAGTTCTTAACAGCAATTCGTGTATTATCCTCTAAAAAAACATGGTATACAATCCCATACCCTCCCTCTCCAATCACATTATCATCAGCAAACCCATTACTAGCCACCTCCAGCTCTCTAAAAGTATACCAATAACCCCAACGCAAATGAGACACATCAGGGGCCACCATGGCCACCTGGTCACCACCACTAAATCCACCACGTTGACTCTCTCCTGAAGACGGAGGATATTAAATCTAATGCTCTTTGCCAATCTCAATCTGAATCCCATGATGATACCCCATTGGACTGTCCTCCTCCGGCGGTGGCATAAGCAGCAAAGCTTGTCTTTCATTCTCCACCGGCTTCTCCGGATCGGAAACGGTTCGGTTTGAATAAGTGTCCGGTTTGGTTTGGTGGGTTCGATTTTGATTTCTTGAATTGGAAACAAGTGGGATTTTCGGTTTATTATTAGTTTTTGACCATTTTGATGCTATCCAAAGGGTAATGAGGAAAAGACGAAGCACAAAGGCAGTTCCTACGAGACACCAAGAACAACCCATAATCGCAAACCAAAAATGGAGGTCGGTTTTGATAAATGGTCAGTCATCGGCCCCTGTTTTCTGATCAGATACTTGTATAAATCAGAGAAGAAAACAAAGGATTCTACACATCCCCAAGAAAGTGTTTAGTGTCACTGTAGATAGAGACTGTTAAGGAAGGAAAAAGAAAGTGTGATGAAGAATAGCAACTAGCATGATCGGAATTTATTAATGAAGACTGGGAGGAAAACAATTGTTCTCCGGCCGTTGGCTTTTCAGGGTAGTTATTTACGCCGATGGGAGAGGGATAAGTTGAAAGTCATGGTTGTAAAGCAAAAGTAGCTTATTAAAGCTTAATCCAAACACTGTTGAATTAATTTAGTAATCAAATGTTTATCTGATAATCGAATATTTACCTCGTAATCTAAAAATATTAAAAGAAAAAGAAAGAAAAATTAGACGAAGTCGTGTTTCATCGTTATTCAACATTTTGGGGTAACGAGTGTTGGTGCTGTGGCTTTATTTGATATTTATTTTCCTTCTTTTATTTTTCTTCCTCATATTTAAATAAAATAAATAAAAAAAATATTTTTATTTTTCTTATTTAAAAAACAAAATATAAAAAAAAAATTTATTTCATATATTTCCTATTTTACCTTTAACTTAAGGAAACAATCAGATATATAATTATATTATATAATGATAAAAAAAGATAATTAATTTATATTTTAATTGATTTTATATGAAATCAAAATTTATATAATGATAAATATAATATTAATACTAACAAAATCTAACATTAAGTTTTTATATTTAAAACCGAATCAAACATAAATTTTGAAAAAATCGAATTAACTGAATCAATTAAATAAAAATTTATGTGTTTATAAATCAAACCGATCCTATAAAAGTTTAGCTCAATTTGGTTTGTTTCAATTAAATTACATATATTTTATATCTAGTTCGATTCAAATTAGTTTGATTTATTAATTACTTCAATTAATTCTATTTTTTCGATTTTTTATTTAAAAATGGAACAAAAAATAATTTTTTTAAAATTATAACCGAACCAAATAGATTTTATTAAATGATCAAACCGAACTGAATCAGCTCGATTCGATCGATTTTTCGATTCAATTAAGTTTTTGCTTACCCCTACTATTCTACTTTCTTTTAATGGATAGAATTATAATTTCATAAAAATCTCTTTAATCTCCCATATTTTATCTCCATTTTGAAGAGAAAATCAAAAATAAAAATAAACTCTATTTTTTTTCCACTCTTATTATCTCGTTTTTTCCAAATAAAATAAAATAATTTTTTTTCTTATTTTCTATTATTATTTTCCTTCTATCTTATTATCCTCCCTCCCCAACACATTAGAGTTTTGACTCTACTCACTTAAACTAGCTTTGATCAAGGCGGTACATGGACCCGGCATCGGGCAACAATAATTGTTTTCTTTATATATATATATATATATATATATATATATATATATATATATATATATATATATATATATATATATAATGTAACGATATTATAAGTTGTTTAAAATAGATCATGTAAAAGAAAAATATTAATAGAATTTATAATTTTGATAATATAATTCTTTTTATTAAAATTCATTTTAAATTAATACAATTGTTTACTAATTTTTTTATTTTTCTTATATATTATTTGTTAAATGAATGAATTAAATTTTTTAAAATGTAAACTTTACAAAATTATCTTTAACTGAATAGAAAATCTTAGCCATTTTCTTCTTTTTTCTTTAAAATAATTTTATATTTTTATTAGTTTATAACTGCTGTCAAAGTATCTTACTTATAGCAATGCTCTTTTCTTTCATTTTTTCTCAATTTTTTAATAAATTAAGCATATTTATTTTATTTCTTATTATTGAATATTTTTATTATTTATTTTGTCTCTCGTTATAGATAACTTTTGTTTATGATTGTTATATTGTTTTTTTAAAGAGTTTTGCTCTCTTTTTGGTGAGAGTTTTGAGATTTATTGTTTAATAGTTTATTGATGATAAATTATTGATTATTGTTGCTCATATTTAATATGACTTATTATATAAATTTCAATTTGTATCACATTATAACACTGTATTTAATGAAAATTTATGCAATTAATAAAAATATATAATTATTAAAAAAGATTTATCATAAAAATAGTATATATACTTTTAAAGTTAACTAATATGTCACTATTAAATATATAGAAAATTAAGTTCATATTAATAATTTTTTTTTATAGATGTTGTATATATGAAATCTTGTTTTTTTAAAAAAATTATTTAAATTATTTTCAAATTTAAGTTTTCAAACACTATCTCTACTCATATTAATGCCACGTATGAATCTTTACTAATTAATATTCATCTCAATTTTATTTTATTTTATTTTTTACCATTCTTTTATGTCTTTGGATGCCGTTTTCTGTTTAAAGCCTTTGACATGTACTAATCATTGGAGCCAAGTCAAATCACAATTTTATTTGTAATTTGATTGAATTAAAAAATAAAAATCATCTACTTGAAAAAAAATTAAAATTAAAAATTGAATCAAATCAGTTTAATCCAAAAATTATATCATTTCATAAAAAATTTAAAATTATATTATTTTACTTAAAGTTTAAATATTTTAAACATACTTTATTATATCATCATATTATACTATTTTTTTATCTTTATAAAAAATATTTTTATTTGAATCAAATTAATTAAATTAACTGAATCGAGTATCAACTAATTTAGTCCCGATCCACTCTTAAACATTGAACAATATCTTAAGAAGATGAATTCAGCAAGCTTGTATCCCTAACGATTTCCATTACAAAACGATTTCCATTACAAAACAAACACTTAACCACCATATTATTAATTCAAGAAATATTTTTTCCTCTGTTTCATCAAATGATTACCTTGCACCTTGGATTCTTTCCATGTCACACAACAATCATTGGCGGTGCGCACTTTGATGACTTTGGAAAGGCTTCGAACTTGAGGGCACGAAAGAGTTTTTTCCTCTCCCTCTCGCTTTCCTAATTTTCCAGATTTGGTTGATTAATGATTTATTTCTTCACTATTCTGTCCTTGATGGGTGTGTTTCTTCGTGTACATCTTACAAGACAACAATAATGAAATGGTCACTAGAGCTTCTTTGATGGGGCACTCTAACGTTTAGGTTAGTAATAGATTATTGATGAGTTGAATACTAGAAATGAAGATTAAAAAAATGGTAGAAGTGAGTTTATTTCCTATTGATTGGTAGTGAGATATATATATAAAAATCATGTATAAATAAATAAAATAAACTCCTAATCCACTTAAACTACTTCGTAAGATTACTTCAAGTCCCACATTCATTGGTTGTAGAAAATATGTGTAAATTATATAAGTTAATTCGTTTTTATAAAATTAGTATGATTTTGTGAATAAGAGTGTTCGGTATCATTTCAAAAAATACTTAAATAATAATTTATGTAATACATATAATTATTTATCACTTTAACTAATTTTTATTTTTAATAAAATTATTATAAATAATTAAGAAATTAAGTATATATAGTTTAGATTTTTTTATGCAACAATTCTATGAACATGCGTGCTTATAAAATTTGCCCACTTTTACATGTAATTTACAAATTTGAGAAAAGTGGATGAAGCCCAAAATATCAAACATTTGGTTCAAAATAACTGGGCTCAGATCCTTTTCCATCCGAAACTACAAACAAACCCTTTGGACTGGCGCCAAGCCCATCTTATTTTCCAAATCTTCCCGCCAATACAAGTCATTTCCCTCTCTTTCCATCACCGCAAATTCTAATCACGTGATCCACGTGCTTGGACTGATGGAGGACGACCAACCAGTTGTGGCTGGAAGGCGGCGGAGCAGGGGACCGGAGGCTACAGCTCGATCGGAAGCATTAGAGCGCCTAAAAGCCCTACGCCGAGGAGGCCGCAGATCCGAAAATGGCGGCGGATATGATGTCAAAATGGAGGCTCCAATATTTGACACCGTCTCCGAGGACGACTATGACAAGCTAGAGGCGCGAGGAGGTACAAGGGTTCATCGTCGATGATGACGGCCTCGGGTACGGGGACGAAGGCCAGGAGGACGACTGGTCTCGGGCTGGATTCTCTCTGTCGTCGGAGGAATCTGACAGTGGAGAAGGGAAAAGACAGAAAAGAAAGAGAAAGAGAAAGAGACGCAGCAGAAGAGAGTTAGTTCGTCGTTATCTGCTGCAGCGGCGATGATGGGGAAACAGAGGATTTCGGCAATGTTTACGTCGACGGTGTTTAAAAATAGGGATTTTGGTAAGGTTAAGAGTTTGGATTGCGAGAATATCGTTGATGATGTGATAGCAGAGTTTGCGCCTGACGAGGCAGATAGAGAGAGGCGTAGGAAAGGGCAGTTGGCTGTGAGGAATTTCGTGCCGATTAAGAGGCCAGATGTGGTTGTTAGTAATGACGATTTGGTGGTTAGCGCTGAAAATGTTGGTAATTCTGATGAGAATAAAGGGGTAATTATGGTAGTCAAAAAGGAGAAAGAAGAAATTGAGGAGTCGTTTGTTGTGGAAACTAGTGGAGGGGATAAAGAGGAGGGGAATGATTTAATTGAGGTGAAAGCAGAGGCGGTAGCCATGGCTGTGGTGAAGAAGGAGGGCGGGAGTACTCTTAATGCAAAGGTTAATGTGGAGGAGAAGGATCCTGCTTTAAGTGCAATGGCTAGCTGGCACGCGGTGAGGAGTGGTGGAAATGAGAGTGTTGGAGATGTTACTGAGGAGGTTAAATGTGGGGTAAGCTGTGAAGACCAATTGGAGTTTGAGCTGGAGGGTGACAGATCACTGCCTTTTTACATAATTGATGCTTATGAGGAGGTTTTTGGTGCTAATATGGGTACCATCTATCTATTTGGGAAGGTAATTTGTTGTGATTTGAAAGTATGCAAATTTATAATTTAGGCATCATATTTACAATGTGAATTAAACTTTGGTATAAGAACAGGACTGGCTAACTGATTTAAGTATGTGAGACAATTACCAGTTTCTGGTAGCTGGATTCTCATAATTCAGTATTGAATTAGAAAAGCTAGCCTAATAAATAACATAGATGGCACCAGGGTAGGTGGATGGGTGAATTGCACATTGGACTATGCCATAGGATATGAGAACTTAATGCAATAAGGTTATATGCCAAAATATAAAGATGAAGAGTACTCTAACTTAGGTTTTCAGTGATTTATTGAGATAAATCTGAGTGACATTGTTGACATGTGACATTGCAATTTAGGTCAAAGCAGGTAATACATACCATAGTTGCTGTGTGATTGTAAAGAACATGCAGAGATGTGTTTATGCTATTCCAAAAGGTTCCATTTTTCACACTGATGACATGATCAAGCTGGAGAAGGATGCTGAAGAGTCACGGACTTCTCCTGCTGAGTTCCGCAAAAAGCTTCAAGTATTTTTCCATACAGATACATATGCATATAATTCTTATTCTTTTTCTCTTTTCTGGTTTCAGTCTCCAGCTGCCATTAATGTTTTTTCTTTCTGTTGTTTTTTTTTCCTGCAGGAAGTAGCATATGACCTAAAAAATGAAATAGCAAGCCTATTATTAACTCTCAATGTTTCAAGTTTTAGCATGACTCCTGTTAAGGTTTGCAAATTCAAGAATTCCTATGTCTCAAAATTTGCTTGCTAAAGACATTTACTGCTGCCTTTCTAACATCCTTTATATTTTGACCTCTTGTTCTTTAGATTCACTTTGTTCTTTGTATTGAACGTTTAACAGAGAAGATATGCATTTGAGAGATCAGATGTACCAGTCAGAGAGAATTATGTACTTAAGATCAACTATCCATTCAAGGTATGGTATCAAATTTGTAAGAAGTGATAAGATATAATTCAGTCTTATTTCTATATGCCAACTTTATAAACCATCAAGTTTCTAAAATTCCTGTTCATGAGGTTGCTTGGAACCATCTCTTTGTTGCTATCGAGAATTTTAAGCTTCATACCTGATGAATTTGTTAATTGTATTTTGTCTCCATAGGAACCACCACTTCCGGCAGATCTAAAAGGAGAAACTTTCTGCACTTTACTTGGCACTCATAGCAGGTATGCAGTTGGACCTGATATTCATACAAACACTATTTTGGCCTTTGCATACTTTAATGGCAGATTGAAAACTTGTTTAAGGAAGTATGAACCTAAGCATCTTTAAAATTTATGCGAGCTAATTGAAATGTATACTGAAGAGTTATAACATTCTTCTGCTGCCTTTTTTGGTGTAGCCTTCTTAATTACCTATAGGGGGAAGTAGATTGTGATGATTTGACAACTTAATACGTTCGTTGGATAGATTAGTTTGATTGCCTAATTTAATCGATATTTGTGCCTAGAAGTTTTTTTTTTTTTTTGCTACTGTCTTAGTATTTAGAGTTAGTTCAAGTCTACTAAGAATATCAGATTAAGATCAATTAGCTTTTTGTTTTTCATATAATGTCACTGTTGGTAATTTCTCATTTTGCTTTTATTGATGAGCAATGTAATATCCTGTGAATTTCCTTGTTTGTGAGGAAGAAGTGACAAGAACCATTACTATTTTTTGCAGTGCTTTGGAGCTTTTTTCTTGTCAAAAGAAAGGTGAAGGGACCTTCATGGCTATCACTTTTAAAATTCTCAACTTGTCCAGCTTCTCAAAGGGTGAGATTTTTCATCTTTCCTTTTTTTTTTGTTCTTGTCATTTTCATTACACTTATAAGATCCTTCATAAATGTTCCAGCTTTTACTTTAATCTTACACAGGTGAGCTGGTGCAAGTTTGAGATTATTGTTGACTCACCAAAAGATGTATCTGTTTCATCTTCCCCAAAGAATTCTATAGAGATTCCTCCGGTGGTTGTTACAGCAATAAATTTGAAAACCATCACAAATGAAAAGCAGAATGTCAACGAAATAGTTCTGCATCTCTCATTTGTTGTCACAAGGCTAAGGTTTGTTTTGGGCATTTGTTGATCATGCTGCTTTTGCTTTGACTTCAGGGCCTATATCTTGTTAGGAGACTCACTATTTCCTTCTCTGCAGTTGTTGATTATGGAATATATATTCTAGCTTCGTGCTAAATAATTATGAAATAATGTCCAATAAATACAATGTTGTAAGCATCAATTCCAAATCCATGGAACTAGGATTGTTGGAATGGGTTCAAAAGCCTGCCTTCCCCAAAAGTGAAAGAAAAAAGAAAAAGAAAAAACAATTATGATGCTTTTGCTTATTTCTTCTTCAACTAATTTGAGCATAAACACTTGCTTTGAGCAAACGTCAAATGTCAGTTTACTGGCTGTTGATTGTAGACAATACAAACAAATAATAATTGCTTCTTGTTCAATAGTATTTTATGCTTGAGTAAGCGATTTTAGTGCATTTTGAATGAGACCGTAATTTAGGGAAAAATCTGATATCAGCTTGAGTTTCATGACCTTCCAAAATCTACTTATGTGGTTTATATTTTTGAGCCAAAGTTCTTAACCACTCTCAGTCTAGAGCAAGTTTATGCTCTTATTCTTGCTAAACTTCACAGTATTTACCAGTGAACATTATATAAATTGTTCTACAGTCCTGAGATAAGCTAATCTTTCTGCTGTTCTTTTTTTTTTTTTTTTCCCAGATTGACAGTCCCATGTTGGCCTCGGAAGGGAAGAAACCTGGTATGCTGAGCCATTTTACTGTTGTCCGCAAGCTTGAAGGGGGAATATTCCCAATAGGGTTCTCTAAAGAGGTGACAGAAAGGAACACAAAAGCTGGATCAAATGTTTTGGTCATTGAAAGCAGGTAAAATTTCGTGTTTACTTAATTATGTTTCTGATCAGATTTCATTTTTCTCTTAACTACATGTTGTTTCAACATTGTGCTGCAGTGAAAGAGCTTTGTTGAATCGTCTGATGATTGCTTTAAACAAATTGGACAGTGATGTTCTTGTTGGACACAATCAATATTTTGTAATGAAGACATGATAATGTTCTTTTATTTGCGTCTTAAAGGAGGGTATATAAAATCCAACTCCTGATTGATGCAGTTCAGCATATGCAACATTTCTGACTTTCACTAATTTTAAATAAGAAAATAATTGTACATCTTGATCGTCTTTTTGTGTTTTGCTTTCTAGAGTATTATTCATATTCAGGTGTTAGAATATAAAATAGGTGCTGGTGTTCCATTTACCAATGAGATTGACGCTACATTCTTCAAAATAAAATTTTATGCTGATATGCAAATTGAGTTGCCCTTGTCCCTGAAATGACTGTGCATTCCTTTAATGTAGGCTTGCCGTGTGCCAAGCAACATGTGGTCCAAAATTGGTCGTCTCAAACGTTCTGTTATGCCCAAACTTACAAAAGGAAATTCAATGTTTGGGTCTGGAGCAAGTCTAGGGATCATGTCTTGCATTGCTGGTCGACTCTTATGCGATACATATCTGTGCTCCCGTGATTTGTTAAAGGAGGTATAGGTTTCATGTGCCCAAAAGGTGCTTGATAATGCTGCTAAAAATGTTGTTTCTCAATCTCTCATATGCAA
>CATIWR010021967.1:0-83312 GCA_949677035.1 Omphalea diandra | reverse complement strand
ATATATATATATATATATATATATATATATATATATATATATATATATATATTTAATTAGAGTGCCTGACATGATAAAAGTATTATGCAAAAAGGAATAACAATGCAAGGATATATTTGAAAAGCTGATGCTCCCAATTTTTGTCCTCTACTCAACAAGGGGGGAATATACCTAATTTCAAGTTTTGAGATAATAAAATGTAGAAAAAATTACAAAATATGCAATCACTAATAGAGCATTAAGCTACCATGCAATCCATTCATCAAACAAGTCGAAATTGATAATTGGACGGTACCTTTTGACAAGTTTTATTTCCTAGAATTCAATGAAGTGGTTATACATTTAACCAAGGACTCTTACTAAATTGGTAACTTTTGTTTTATTATTAATATACATTTTCAGTTCTTATTAATTAATATATATTCGCTTATTATATGGTTTATTTATTATGCCATGCATATTTGATGGGATAAGTTATTTATGTTGGATTTATTGAGAATGTAAACATTCCTAACCGAGTTATAAAAAAGCATGTAATAAAGTGCTTAACAAAAAGTAAATGCAACTATCTCAAATTAGATATTGCCTTTATTATCCATATGTGGTGATTTACATTTATCTACTAACATTACATGCACATAGTTGTGAGTAACTTGATGTTGCATTATGGAAAAATTTTGCGCTTCAATTCATGTAGGAAGAAGTTTTTAATGAGGAGCCTAATGGACCAGTTATTATAACATTTATTGCTATGTTTGCGAAACCATTCAATGGTAGCATAATTGTCGTTTACTAACGGTTTTCTTTACCATGACAAAAAGATAACACTATAGTATTTTGTTACTCAACTACTTATGTTTATTACAAACAATCTTAGCCCTAATAGTACGCTGACTACATGAATTTTTATAAATACAAAAATTCCCGAGGCCTTTGCATTGCACAATAGGTACATTTAAGAAATGATTGATTCCTTTGCTTTTATTATTCTCAAGAACACATGAATAAATGACATTATGTGCAATATCAAAGAGTCGTATGAAAAAATTGAAAAAGTGATGTCGATTATGGAGAAATTACTTGGCTCTGATGAAGAAAAGAAAGCAAATCGCAAAACAGTTTTGGAGCTTATTGACTTTGATATCCATATCGATAAGGTATGTCTCAACTTATTTATTCCTTTATTTTACAATTATATTCCTTTACTTTTGATTGAATAGTATGCATTTTAGGCAACAAAATTTTCATGTATACCTACAATTAAAAGCATTGATGCATCTACTAGGTGGTGCTATTGAGTTTGCCCCAATTACAAAAACAACACCCAAAATTGTAATGATACTATTTGGTGCAATAAAAAATGCGATTTGCTTAAAGAGTTTTCAATCCTTTAGTGATGTAAAATTTATTCTGCCTTTTGCTATAATTATATTTTTTATATATTATGTGATGATTTCTTAATGAAATGTTTCTTGCATGTAAGTATAAATTAGACCTTACAGTTGAGGATACATCAAATTAGACCTTACAGTTGAGGATACATCATGCATAACTTCTTTTTTAGTTTTTGGCTGCTTGGCTTTAAATATCATCGATGCACCAACCAATAATTTGGTTCATAGATCCAAAGATAAAAAATTGATTCATTATTCATGACTCACATATATGGCTTGACAAAAACATTTCAAGTTGTTATAAGTTCATGTACCAATCAATTATCGGATATATCATTTTAAGTCAAAAAGTTTTTTGACGTTGATGACTGGTCTCAAATCATCTCTTTATTAGCACCTCTCGTAGCCCCTATAAATGTCAGTCTTTTTGATATCTCCAATCATAAAAAAAGGAGTAAACCGTAAGTTAGTTGTTGTCTATCTTTATCACCTTTATCGTTTGATGACCAACACACCTTAGAATTGCCTCAATTAGAAACTTCTTAAAATATGCAGCTATTTACTATAGGTGGCTCTTTCAAAAAACTTGTATCACTTGGTTCATCATTTGAATATCAAAACCCTGATGAATTGCTCGAAGTCATTACAAATACTATTCTTGATTCAAAAGAATCGCCTTTTAAAAAAGCACGCAAAGGGTAACTACTTACTCTTATCTTTGTATGATCTCTTTTTAAAATTTGCATGATGTGCACAACTCACATTACTTTATTCATTTTTTGATTTGTTTAGGTTCAAAGGTGCTCATTCGATGGAAGATCAAATCAAAATAATTAATAAACCCTTAAGTTTCTTAATACCTTTTTTAATATTCTAATTTCAATGTTGTATTTATTGACAATGACATAAACAGTGTAGTAACGTTGTTTCGTTTTTATTTCCAATCCTTACTTTTGTTTGTCATTGTCATTTATCATTATTTAATATCACCTCTTGCTGGTAATTTGCTTTTTCTTTTCAGTCTTTATTTCTATTTATTGATACCATTTATTATTGTTGAATATTGTATCCTGCTATAAAATGCGGCTTTCACCTAGTATATTATAACATTGTTCCAAGTAGAATATCAATTATTGCCATGCTTTCTTTCCGATACCAAATATAATATTGCTTTGTTTTTTATTGGCTTCTATTATTTTTTTCTTGAGCCATATATATGGATAAAGGTAGTATTATTTCTCCATTGATGCTAAACATATTTATTTCAGAATTTCATACAATAATATTTCTTTTCTTTTGTAATTGAGTATATGCCTATCTTAAATGTAGCTATTATTATTATTATTATTATTATTATTATTATTATTATTATTATTATTATTATTATTATTATCAAGTGAAAAGGTTATTATTTGGATCCTGAATATATAGGCAAGACTTAAAAAAAATAATACTAATTGTATATAAAGAAAAATTTTAAATTATAAATGGTTGAACTTGGACTATTTTATTACGTTATTATCTCCTTATAACAAATCTAACTTCAAGTATTATTTTTATACGTAACTAAAATTGGGCATACTATTCAAATTTGGACCTCTAAATTCAAGTTATTCTTGATTTGTTTCATATGTATATATGTTCTTTTGGTAGCTCCTTCAATCAAGATTAAAAATTTTGCATTTTAATATCTTGTGTTGGGAATATTGATTCTTCTTGAGCTAGTTGAATTTGTTCAAATTTTTTGTGCTCGGACTTGTTAACATTGTAGACTATTGGACTTAACTTGTATTCTGAGTTTAAATGAATGGTAATTATAATATATGACATACATTTTTGTTCCTTTTTAAAGCTTCTTAGTATGAAAATATTTAAAGACTTAACAAATAACCTTTTGTACATATTTTATAAAATATTTTTTAATATGAATCTTTAGTAAATTGATTTTATTGCATATTTATAATTATTTATGAATAATTGGATTAAATATTTATTAAATTCTCAATGTATTTAGAGTTCATAGGTTTTGGGGAATAGGCATTTAAATCATTTAAAAGTTTTATTTGCTATTCTGAATTTATAGTTAGTATTTGTAAATTTTGAATACTTTGATTATGCTTCATTTAATTTATTGATTCTAATGCATTTAAATTTTTAAATTGTTGGTATCTTATTTCTAAGCTTTGTTATTTATATTACTGCCACTGAGATCTAAATTTTTGTGATATGCATTCATAAATTATATTATGATGTCTATTTGAAAGAGTTTTTATTCTCAAATAGATATTTAGTATCTAGTTATCTATAATTGATTATCTGCAATCCAAGCCTCATTCTGTGGACTATTATGATAATAAATTTGCACTATTTATTGTCATGTATCATAATTTATTGAGTATTGCCTTAGAGTCATGCATTGATATATGTGGACAAGGTGATTTGTATCTAATTATCTGGTAGCACTCTTACTATCTGGGTCTTTGGTGATATGGACTATTTGGCGATCTAGGTCTTAGAATACTATATACGAGATATTAATTATAAAATGTTTGTAGTTTGAATGAAAAAATGTTGATTTTAAATTTTTCACTAGTTTGAATGCTCAAAATAGGTTTTAATTATTTATATGGCATGTTTAGAAATATGAAACTATTGTGAAACTATTCGAGTATTTGTTTGTTTCTATTTTGTTGTGTCTTATAATTATTATTCATTGAGTGTTAACTCAATCCACTTCTGTTATTTTTTTTTTTCAGATTATTAGATATTTGTAGTTGGTCCATGTTTTGGTTTACTTTTCTTTAAAGGATTTAGTTATCTATTTCTGATATCTACTAGGTATGCCCAAACTTCATTTTCTCGAGCTAATATTTATTATAATTATTTGGATGATTTTTTTTATTTTATTCCGCAGAGATTTTACAGTTTACTTTTGACGTTCTTCTTATTTATTAGTACTTGTTCATATTTATTATTAGATATTTAGAGATTATCTATTCAAGTTAATAATTATTGATTCCTTTTAGCTTTCATTAGAATTATATTTTTTGTCTAAGCTTGCATAGATTAATATAATATTAATTTATGAACCAACCACAGTCTTGAATGAGGTTGTGATAGATTTGAAGAATGCTCTAGGCATCTTGGAATATAAAATGGATAATGCCTTAAAGGTATTAAAGACGTTTTGCATAGTGTATATAGATGATGTATTAGTCTTTAGTAATACTGAGAATGAACATATAAGTCATCATGGACAAGTGATTGATGTCTTTAAAAAGGAAGGTATAATTCTATCTAAAGAAACTATAATGATTTTTGGAATAAGTAAACTTGGGAATAGAAAGAGTACAAGAAAAATTTTGATTACAAAGTCATATCTCTAAAATCCTTATTATTTTTCTTAATGAATTAGAAGATAGGAAGTAAGTACAAGGATTCTAAGATCCCAATAACTATGCTAGATAATTTTTGAAAAATCATTCTAAGTATCTAAGAAGAATAACTAAGAGAACTTTTGATAAAAATCCTTGATTTTGGTTAATGAAGACACTCAAGCTATCAAAAAGGTAAAAGAAAAATTGCTAAATTTGCCTTATTCAAGTTTACCTTTTGATACAGTTGAGTTAGTCTTAAAGAGAAATGCTTTAAAGAGAAATGCTTTAGATAAGTGTTGGGATATAGTGCTAAAAATTTTTAAAAAGAGAACTAGAACAACTATGTAAGCATTGGTCTTAAACCCTTAAGGTGCAAAAATTAGATAAAAAGGTGTTAGATGTAAAAAAATGGTGTTTAAGCATTTTACATCTTGTTGGATCCAAAAAGGATTGTGCTTAGAACAAATTCAACATACATAAAGAGGTTTATGAATCTAAGCTTCAAATAAGCTAAGCAAACTAGACTTTTGAGATTATAAGAATGATTTAGTTATTACAAGTTTGATATTGGATATATTTGTTTTGATAAAAATGTATAGCTGATTCTTTTTCTTGTGAATTATCCCATCTTACAAATGGATCCTACTATAAAGAAAATAAATTGTTGAATTGGTTGGTCAAACCTTTCTTTTGATCTTAATAATATAGATTGAAAGGTTTTAGTGCATGTGAAGTGTTGATCTTATAGAAAATAAGATAACAATTAAGTGGGAAGTCGAATAGATGTGAAACATCTCTAAGTCTCAACATTAACTTGTAATTTATGTCTAAGATAACTAAATCACAACCAAGACCTATCTCGCAACCAATATTTAGCCAGTCATTATTACTATCCTTTGAAAGAAATGAAATTAAATCTCTAGTATGATTTGCAGTCTGAATTGCGATGGGCTCATGATCGTAATATTCAAAACTCTTCAAAAGAGCTTCAATGGTTACCTGAGAAGTCTGTTAAAGCATGCCACGTGTGTAATGAGCCATTTGGATATCTAAAGATCACAACAACGATTTTGAGGTGCGATTTTTAATTTTATTTCAAGAATGAACAAAAGTGGCCAATTTCTTTTGTGTATAGGCTTGCAATCCATTAATCCAACATTATCTTTGATCACGACCATAAGCCATATAATTGTGACCAAGACATTTGCAAAAAGTAAAGGGTGCTAATGGCTAATTCTAAGGGACAAATAGTAGAACACCAAGTGTCACTAGTCATTATACACATTTGAAGATCTCAACTACCAAAGAGCAATTCTTAGCACGAAATGCAAATCGTGATCGTATTATCCAATCTTAATCATGAAAGCTTTCTAACAAGCATTTAATGTTAAATTGTCTACCAAATCTTGGAGATCTGCACATAATTTCCTTTGTAATAGCTTTTTGGTGGTTGAAACCTATAAATACTCCACCAAATAGCCTTAGATGCAAGAGAACTAACATTATTATGCTTAAACTCTTACAATTTGATTTCTCAATCCTTTCTCTCATAATTACTTATGTACTTTGTTTATTGAGAGTATTGATTTTTGTAAGAGATTAAATATGAGCCTTAAAATTAGGAATTGGGTTTAGAGTGATCTTTTCATTTGTAAAACTCTTGTAAGGTTATGTGTAAGCCTTAAAAACAAGTGTAATTAAGGTTTGGTGTGAGCCTAAAAAGTAAATTTAGTGTGAGCTTATAAAACACTAGTTAGTTAGTGAAATACCTAATTGGTGAATTGGAGAGTGGATATAGGGTCAGTTAATACCTAAACCACTATAAATCTCTTGTGTTGATTCTTTTCTTTCGTCTTTTTAATCTTTTATTTATTTATGTTCCCTTTAAAATTAAAATTTCCCATCAATTCAACCCTTTCATTTTTGGTGCACAAGGGCTAATAAGTGGTATCAGAGCTCAAGTCTTAAAACTAGCCTTAATTGCTTGAGTAAAGGTCATGGCATATGAAAGGATCCACTCTCACCTTAAGCCACACTTTTTGGCTTCAGCTATGCTCATTGGAAGTATACAAATGAGATCTATCTTGATAATGATCTTGTTGATGCATAGGATGTTATATCAAAAAGAATGAAAGCCACCTACAAAGATGGTGGATGGATTTAAAGTGCCACACCCAATAAAAAAAATGGGTTGAAACCCATAAATAGAAAAAACAAAAGGGCAACGATAATCCTCCTTAGCTCTCTCTCTCTAGACAAAAGTGTAGAAGATTACAACATTGTCAAAGTGCCTATGGTAAATGGAAATCATTGGAGAACTATTATGAAGGCATATGCAAGTCAAAAAGGTAGGCTTATATGTAATGTAATATGAACTCTTCGTGATGAAGGAAAATGAAAGCATCATTGACATGACAAATAAACTTCTTGCCATTATCAACAATATAAAGAAATATAACAGACATGTTTCCAACTATGATGTGAATACCAAAATCCATAAAGCTCTTCCATTAGAGAAATTTGGTGCTAGTGTGTACAGTATTGAAGAATCTAATAAAGACATTGGTAAAATGTCAACTGATGTCCTCGTTGGAAAGCTCCTCACTCATGAGATGACAACAAAAAAGGATGAGAATATGATGTTTCTAAGAGAAAAAAAAAAAAGAAAAAAAAACACTTGCTCTCAAATCCTTTACTAAAGATAAAAAAAGTATAAGTAAGTTCCATTGATACCAATGAGAGTGAAAAAGAAGAAGAAGAAGAGCTTGTTACTATCAATGAGGTCTAAGGAGTTGATGAAAAGGAGAAAAGAAGGAATAAACAAAAGAAAAACATCATCTAACTACAAGGAGAAGAAGAATGATATGACTTGCTACGAGTGTGGTAAGCATAGGCACATCAAATTTGATCTTGTTAGGATAATGATGACTCAAGTAAAGAAGAGGGAGAGAATGAAGTTACAAATCTTTGCTTCATGGCTCAAGTGATGACGACAATGAAAAGGTCTCTCAAAAAGACCTTTATTTTCTTCATTGTTTTTTGAAGGAAAACCCATTCAAAATGGGAAATTTTTATTGATCAATTAGCTCATTTGAGCAAGTCCAAACATAGGCATATTTTACTTTCCTCCCATATAATTGCTATTTATAGGCATGTGGGTGTCTTAACTCCCTAAAATGTTAGAGGCTTTATGTACAAACCTAAGGATACATAGTGTCTAACTTCATTATGACTTCCATACACATAGATTTTGCAAGGTTATGCATGTTAGAGTTTAAATTCATTACATATTCAATCTAGATTATTAAAATTAAAAAAGAGGGGATTGTTGGACTAGGTTGGTCAAACCTTTCTTTTTATCTTGATAATATAGATTGAAAGGTTCTAATGGATGTGTTAAGTGTTGATCTTGCAAAAAATAAGATAAAATCAAGATGTAAATCTAATAAAAGTGAAAAATCTCTAAGCCCTAAAATTGACCTATAATTTGTACCCAATTCATCCAGATCGTGACTTTAGGCCTATCTTATGACTGCTATTTAGCCAATTAGCCAATTGAGATCGTTATCCCTTGAAATAGATGGAATCAATACCTTCAGTGTGATTTGGGGTTTGAATCAAATTGGGCTCACAATTGTCACATTTAAGAGCTCCAAGTGTCACCTGATAAGCTTATCAAAGCATGTCATGTGTCCAATGAGCCATTTGGATATTTAATGATCGCGACTATGATCTTGAGGTGCTATAGTGACTTTATTTCAAAAATGAACCAAAGTGGACAATCTATTTCATAAGGAAGCTCGCGATCTACTAATCGATCGCAATTGCCACCTATATACTCGCAATCGAGAAGTTTACAAAAAGTTAAAGGTACTAATAGCTAGTTCTGAAGAACAAATGACAAACTAGTGTCTCTAGTCATCAGACACATTTGAAGATATCGACCACGAAAGAGCAATTCTCAGCACGAGAAGTAGATTGCATTCACGATTATCCAATCTCAACCATGAAAGCTATTTGGCAAGCATTTAATGTTATTGTCTACTAGATTTTGGAGATTTACACATAGTTTCCTTTGTAATGTCTCTTTGGATGTTGAAACCTATAAATACTCCATCAAATGGCCTTAAATACAAGAGAACTAACATTTATTAAGCCCAAACTCTTACAATTTGATTTCTCATTCTTCATTCATAATTACTTATGTATTTGTTTGTTGAGAGTATTGATTGTTCGTAAGAGGTTAAGTGTGAGATTTAAACACTTGGGAATTGGGTTTAGAGTATGCCTTTAGTTTATAAAACACTTCTAAGGTTATGTGTGAACCTTAAACACAAGTGTAGTTAAGGCTTCATGTGAGTCTAAATGTTAAGTTTAGTATGAGCTTGTAAAACATTAGTGAGTTAGTGGAAGTTAACAAAAGGTTGGTAATACCTGAACCACTATAAATCTCTTATGTTGATTCTTTTCTCTCTTCTCCTTAATCTTTTATTTATTTATGTTCTCTCCAAAATTTAAATTTTCTACCAATTTAACCTCCCTTCTTAATGTACAAGGGCTAATGCAAAGTATGTTAGATATCTAAGAATGAAGGACATACTCAAAAGCAATGTCTCAATCCCAAAAAAAGAAGGATAATAAGAGCTTAAGATTTATTCTTTAAATGATAACAAAAAAAAAAAAAAGAATAGAATCATCACCATATGATACTTGTTGGTTATGTAAACATGTCTAAGAAAAGTTATCATAACAATTTTGAATGAACTAGTTAGCCTTAAGAAAGCTAAAGGATAAAATATAGGCAAAGAGCCTTTAGTTTTAAATAATGGCAAAACAAAGAATGAAACTCTAATGTCTCAAACATGAATTGAAATTTCAAGTATGGAATATTTTGAGAAGTTTGCCATTAAAGTTGGTATTGCTGCAAAAGTTGCTCAACAAGATTGAATTGACCATAACATTAGAGATAATGGTAAATTAGGCATTTTGGGAAGCCTAAAAAGCCCAACACCTTTATAAAAGGAGAGATGTAATAGCTATAAAATTTCTAGTGATGACATTTTACGTCATGAGGCTAATGAAAATGCAGTAAGCCTTAATGGACTTCAAATCTAACTTCTATGTAGAAAGAGTTTAATGAAAACTCTAGAGAATAAATTCTCAATTATAACCTTGATGAAGATTTACTAAATGGACCCATATAATAATATATGGTCATGAAACTAAAGTGAGATCCAAAATCTTCTAAAGGAAGTGAAAATGAAAGAAAGTATAGACCTTAGTAATGAAAATCACGAAGAAGCTTTAGAAGCCTATGATAAAGATCATAAGGACTTTCTCCAATTCATAAAGTAAGAATCAATTCCTAAGGTCCCTAGGATCTGATACTTTTCAAAAATGTTAAAATTCTTAGTCTTTTAGAAGATAGATCTATAATTTGTGCAAGGCTTAAAGGAGATATCTTAAAAAATAATCTCTAATAAATTCAGCATTTTATAGAGTCAAGCACATCATAATATTAGAATGACAACTTGATATCTGCCAGGTGTTTAAAGAAGAATTTCTTTCATTAAGTTTCATATAGGAGGAATCGTTTAGCAAAAATTATCAGATTATTTTCCTATAACTTAGTTTACTCTATCGAAAAGAAGATGATTTATTTAATGGACCATACTTTGTAAGAATGTTCTATATTACATCCTTATACTCATTAGCAATCATATAGATGGCTAGGTCTACAAATTGAATTAGACATAATGAAAGAAAGTCTTATATTTACCTAGGTTGGCCTAATGGTGATTCTTAAAGTCAATAAATATGATAAGTCTTTATGTTGACCATTTTTTGAGATTGGGCATGTAGCATTGGGATTTTTAACAAATGTACCTAGTTTTGATACTTTCCAAATTACTAGCACAATTATGGAATATGAAGAAAATGGAAAGGTCTTATTACCTTATCAAATATGGGATCTCCATCTAGGTTCATCAAGACAACTTATGGAACTAAAGAAGACAAATAAACAAGTGATGAAGGCTAGATGGAGAATATATGAAGAGTCAAAGTTAATTTGTAAAATGATTCATATAGATTTCCTTAAGCAAGTTTTAGAGAATATTTCATATGATAAAAATATGTCATTCTCAGATATAGTAGAATGTTCATAGCCATTTAGTTCTATGATGTTGTAGATGTAGAACTTGAAATATTTGTAAGGGGATATAAATTTAAAATAAAATTATTTCTAAGATTAGATAAAGATAATTGTATGAATTTTAAAACTGAAACCTTTGAGATGTGGAAAAAGGCCATTGAGTTTTAAAAAAAATGTCATTGCTCAAGGACTAAAGGATGAAAAGAAAAAAAAAAAGGAATGAACCTTCCCAAAAGCATCTTAAATAGAGTGACTAAAAATATCCTTTATGATATGAATCTCAATGTGATAAATAAGGAATTACTTTTTTTTATAGCAGTTGTAGAAGATAAGGACACATGTCAACAAAATGTGAAGCTAAAGGAGAATAAGTTATCCTTGTTAAAATGAGTGGCGAATGAGGCAATGCAAGACGGGGTGACTTTGGTTATAAACAAAAACAAAAAAAAAAACATAAACAAATATTGAGGAAGCAACAAACACAAAGATTTTTACAGTGGTTCGACAATATGCCTACTCTACTCCTTAAGCTTTCACTTAGGCCTTTCTATTCTTTTCCCAGCCTCAAAAACAAAACTTTTCCCTTTTCAAGGTTCAAAGATAATCTTCCCTTTTATAGGTTCAAAATTAACCTTCCCTTTTATAGGCTTTAGAAGAACCTTCCCTTTTACAGGCTCAAGGATAACTTTTCTTTTTACAAGCTCAAGAAGAACCTACCCCTTGGTATTTTTCTAGGCATAATACCAACCTTTACAACCAATAACAAAAATAGATCCAAGTAATGTCTATGCCTCTCAAATTAGGCAGCTAATACACTATTAGTGCTCAAGAAAACCTACTTTCAAAAAGAGTAATAAAATAATCTCACTCTACCCAACATATAACTAACACCTACAAAGGTTTGCACAAAGAGTTACAAAGATGTTCATACTTGTTCACAAGGTTTTCAAGGTTTCTCTGACCCTTCTAAACCTAAAAAATACTCCTTATATAACTAAACTCTAAAACTAGCCGTTAGAATAGTTGATATTCAGTCTGATAGCTTTTCTGCAAAACTAGTCGTTAAGGATGATAACACCCGTTGTTCTTCATTAACCTCCATTGAACTTATAATGGTTACTTTTAATGCCTATTGATAATTATTTAACTCTCTTTAGTTTTGACTACAAAGCTTGTTAGAGTAAGAACAATGCTCATTATTCATTTCCAGAAAGCTTGAACTTCTTGCTCTATTTTTCAAACTTTGCATTGTTGTTTTCCATACCTATTGAGCAATTTGTAATTGCCGTTAGAAACTCCGTTAACGCCTGTTGAGAAGGGCTAATACCTTATTCTAGTTCTAGAAACTTTAGCTCAGGCTTGGACACTTTTCCCACACATGTTGCGAATATGCAACATCTATTGCTAGGTTAGATCAACAATTGTTATGAAACTTCAAAGCCTATGGTGGGGTCTAGCATAGCTCAACCTAGAGCACTTCTCTAATGCTCATTTCAAAGGGACAATGCTCATTGTGAGGTCCAGAAGACTTTGTAAAAAGATAAGAATCCATTCAACATCCGTTGCTCATTCTTCAATGTTCATTGAATGGTCCAACGCCCGTTAAGAGATATTTAACGCTCGTTGATCTTGCACAACTCCCATTGAACTTGTTATGGCCCTTTAATGTTCGTCGGGTCTTAGGGTCACATGTTCTCTAAACATTCTCCTCTTTTGATGTTCGTCGAGTTTATTCAAAACATCCAAAAACACTAAAGCACAAACATTAGAACTTCTATTGGTTTTCTTAAAGTTTTGTTATCTTTCAAAACAATAGTTTTGTTATCATTCAAAACACATCATTCAAAGTATAAGAGTAAGTCTAATGCCTTAGGGTTACATGTTCTACAAATATTCTCCTTTAGCATTCACAAGAATCTCCCTCTTTTTGAATGATGACAAAACCAAAATGCTTTGAACCAAAAATATAAAACATAAACATACAAAGGATACCAAATGTTAAAACACAAAACTACAAATAAGATACCAACCAAAATACATACCAATCAAAATACCCACAGAAGGTTTGATACCAATTTTTGGAATATCCACACAAGGCTTGATACTAAGTCTGCTACTTAACAAACCACATAAGATACCAAATGTTGGATGTTAAAAACATAAATGATACCAAGTGTTAGGCTATACACATAAGTGTTACCAAATAAAGCAATCAAATCATCAAATCAAAGCATCCAAAACTTATCCCTTTTTTTGTCATGACAAAAAAACATACAAATTCTCCCTTAAAAAAAAAAGTTCCCCTCATCACCCCCTCCCCCCCTCCTCCCCCCCCCTTTACAAGCATACAAACATTTTCTTCCTAACATATAAACCAAGTTTGATAAAAAAAAAAAAGGTAAACATGATGATACTAAAAATAAAGAACAAACAACAATGGCAAACTCTCTCTATCTTTATGCTTCCTTCTAATAAATTTTCTAAGATATTCAAACACAAATTTAGTTAACATAACTTAGGGTTACATGTTCTCTTCATAAATTGAGGAAAGCAAGAAAGGAAACATAGCTGCTAAAGATTCCTATAATATAAACATCAAACTAATGCCATTGATGGTTCATAAGAAAAACTCCCCCTTAGCAAACACAAGTTAAACAAAACAAAGGAAGGGATAGAGATACATTACAGTTAATGATACCATCTGATACTAATTGTTGTGATACCAATTGATGCTAATTGTTGTATTCTCCAAAATTACAAATCTGTTTCAAAGAACCTTCAGCTCCTTTTTAAATTCTACAGGTCCACTTACCATTTGATTCTCTATTTTTAGGATGGTCGTAATAGCTTCAAAACCTACATAACTAAACTTCTTTGGTACCCATTTTCTCTTAGGTCCTTTGGGGTTAGTAGCATAAACATGCTCATCTCTCAACCTAGCATAACAAAAAATTGCTTTATAGCCATACTTTTCATAATAAAAGCATTGCCAAACAATGCTTTCTTAAGCTCTTGTGTAGTGCATGAGTGAGGTGGCATCCTAGAAAATTAGTGCCTAACAAATAAAGGAACCTTTTCATTCTTGACATGCCTAGTTCCACAAATAAAGGCATGATTTGCCATTGGCTTGTGAGAGTGAGGGTGAAAGCAGTTATGATCATGCACATTAGTCTTTTGCATATGCACTTTAGAATGAGTGTGATCATGTACAATTTTTCTTCTAGGTGCAAAGTGCAACACATTTTGCCTTCTTGGCTTATAAGATGCATACATATAGGCATGGTTAGCCTTTTTCATAGGCTTTTTAGTGTATGCATGTGCTAATGCAGTGCTTTTAGGCTTTACATTAGCATTAGCCTTTTGTGAGGAGCTTAGTGATTCAACACCTTGGACATTAAGTGTTCTAGAAGGTGAAGCTCTAACAAATACACATTTAGAAGTCGAGGAAGAGGAATCCAATGCCATGTTTCACACTGGCATCTGTTTGATAGCCTAAAAGTAAATTCAAATTTTCTTTTCCATAGTAAAATTTGAAAGAAAGTTTTTCAAGTCCAAAACCTCTTTTTTAAAACTGTCATTTTGTTTTGAAAGAGTTTCATAAAAAAAAATTCAAAATTTAACTTTTCATTTTCTGTTTCCAAAGCATTAATTTTCAGTTTTAAAAATTCTATTTCATTTGAGTATAAGAAAAGTACTTTTGAAAGCAATTCTTCTTTTTCTTTTCTTAAATAGTCAACTTCTTTAAGAAGCTCATCTTTAATTCTAGAAATGGAGGAAATTTCATTTTTCAATGACTCATTTTCATTTCTCAAAATCTTATATCTATAGAAAAATTTATCTAAATCATTATTTATTGATTTTAGTGCCTCAATCAGATTTTCTACTATGAACATGTTTTTGATATCTTCATCAAGTTCACATACCTCATTAGGAAAGACCTCATTGAATTCATCTTTCATGGCCATTAAACATCTAACTTTCGCTTTATTTGTGGCCTTCCTCTTCTTTATCTTTCTATTATAAGAGAAATCACAATCACTTGTGGATGTGGAATTCATTAAGCTCCTTCTCCTTCTTTCCTCTTGATAGTGGTCTTCTAGCTTCATGAACATATTGCGTCCTTTAGTCTGAGTTGGTCAATTTTTGAGAAAGTTTCCATAGAAAGAAGACTTAATGGTTGCCATGACTATATCCCTCTTACACTTAAGCTTCAAAAGAGGTTAGGCTCTATTACCAAATGTTAGACTGAATGGTAAATGAGGCAACCCAAGAGGGAAGGGAGTGAATTGGGTTTTAAACAAAAACCAAAAAACACAAACAAATATTAAGGAAGCAACAAACATGAATCAAACACAAAGATTTTTGTAGTGGATTTGTAACTTGCCTATTCCATTCACCAAACTTTCACTTAGGCCTTTTTATTCTTTTTCCAAGCTTAAGAACAAAAATTTTCCCTTTATAGGTTTAAGGACAACATTCCCTTTTATAGACTTAGGAAGAATCTTCCCTTTTACATGCTCAGGAAGAACCTTCCCTTTTATAGGTTTAGGAAGAATCTATCCTCTGGTATTTTTCTAGGCATAATACCAACATTTACAACCACTAGTAATGATAGTTCCAAACAGTGTCTATGCCTCTCAAATTAGGCAGCTAATACACTATTAGTGCTTAAGAAAACCTACTTTCAAAAAGAGTAACAAAATAATCTCACTCTACCTAAAATACAAGCAACACCCAAAACAGTTTACACAAAGAGTTACAAAGATGTTCACACTTGTTCATAAGGTTTTCAAAGTTTCTCTGACTTTTCTAAACTTCAATAATGCTCCTCATATAGCCCAGCTCCAAAACTAGCTGTTGGAACAATTGATATTCAGTTTGACACCTTTTCTACAAAACTAACTATTAGAGATGACAACACCCATTATTCTTCGTCAACCCTCATTAAACTTATAACGATTACTTTTAATGCCTGTTGATCATTATTCAATGCTTGTTAGTTTTTACTACAATGCTTGTTAGAACAAGAATATTACCTGTTGTTCATTTTCAGAAAGCTAAAATTTCGTGCTCTATTTTTCAAACTTTGCATAATTATTTTCCATACCTGTTGAGCAATTTGCAATGCTTAATGGAAACTCCTTCAACACCTATTGACAAGGGCCAATTCCCGTTTTAAGTTTTAAAAGCTTTAGCTCAAGCTTGGTCACCTTCCTCATGCTTATTGCGAATATGTAACATTTGTTTCTAGGGTAGATCAATGTCCATTGCGAAACATCGACGCCTATGGCGAGGTCCAGCATAGCTAAACTTGGAGTACTTCTCCAACTCTCATTGCAAAGGGACAATGCCCATTACAAGATTTAGAAGACTTTGGCAAAAGAGCAGCATCTAATCAACGTCCATTGCTCATCATTCAATGTCCATTTAATGGTCCAATGCCCATTAGGAGATGTTCAATGTTCGTTGATCTTGCACAACACCCATTGAACTTATTTTGGCCTTTTAACATTCATCGGGTCTTAGGCATATTCTCCAAACATTCTCTCCCTAGCATTCACAATAATCTCCTCTTTTGACGCTTATCGGGTCTATTCAAAACACTAAGTACAAACATTAGAACTTATTTTTGTTTTGTTAAAGTTTTGTTATCTTCCAAAATAATAGTTTTGTTATCATTAAAAACACATCATTCAAAGTAGAGGAGTGAGTCTCATCCTTAGGGTTACATATTCTCCAAACATTCTCCCTTTAGCATTCACAACAATTCTATCTTATCTTACAAGATAAGGTTGTCTTCCTTATTTATAAGATAAGATTTAGTAAATAATTATTCTATGTCTAGCTAGACACTAAATTGTCAGTTATTTAGTTTTGTTTGTATCTTTAATTATAATCTATTCAATTATTTCATTTTGACACCAACATATATAAAACCTCTATAAATTGCTCCTCCTCAATTAAGTTGAGGGAGCATAAATAAATTTAGAGTTTCCTTTCAATCTTTCTTTATAAGTTTATGTTATTATATATCTTATGAGTCTTCACTATAATTTGAAATAAACGGAATATTACCATAAATTCTTAATATTAAGAGAAGCAAAAAGGCATCTATAACTCAAAAGAACTTTCAATTACTGGTTAGTATTATCAAGGACGAGCATATAAGTAAGTTCAAGTTGTAGCAAAAACTTAGGAGACTACTATCTATAGTAAGTTATATATCTTTTCATGTTTAATATTCATGTAATCTAGTTATTCTACTAACAATAATTGGCTTAAAAGAATGACATTAACAAAGGTTAGGAGGTAAGAATTAAATGTAGTTTTGAGATTGTAGGATCTTATATTTGCTTTATATGAATAAAATATTAGCAAAATATTAACTACACAAATTAAGATCACAAGATTAAAAAGGTCTTCTAAATAAGAGATTGATTTATAAAATTTTTTAGAACACGAGCTTGAATTTAATAATTTTCAATACCTGGCAAGGTTTAGTCCTTTTGAACATTAAATGTCCAGTAAGGACTTTGAAATCATTTGCTATTATCTTGATTACTTTCATTTAGATAACAAAGTATGCAAAAATAGCATTTAGTTTAAAAATAAATACGAAAGGTTGAAAAAATTAGAAGTAAAAGAATTTCATCTAGTAAAGAAATCCATGAGTAGTTCGTAGTTCTAATTTTGGAGAGTCGACTAAAGGTAAATTTAGATGGAAAATTTTGAATTTTTGAATTTTTGAATTTTTGAAAAGCTATTGAAAAATTTGGTCAATAAAATTAAAATTTGAAAACGAGAGAGTAAGAATAGAAGAATGAGGTTTTATATTAATTATTTTAAGTTCGCATAGTTTTAAATGAGAAATAAATGTTACATATTTCACAATTACTCAATCAAAACATTGTACACCATAGATGATATTTAGTTATATTTTACAATGTTAAATTCTTAACTACCTTGACTTTATGTTATACTTTTGAAGAATATATCTTTTAAGCATTTTAAGTTTTTGAAGAGTATGTTTTGGGCTAATTCCTTTCAAACTAAATTAAAAAAAAATAGAGATCCTACCTTGAATATATGAAATACTTGCACAAATATTAGTAATTAATTCTTATTTGCAATCATCAAAATAACAAATAGAATCACAACATTTAGCAGTTGGCATTCATTAACATAATTTTTTGAAGAATTATTTATTCTTTATTATATTCTTATCATCAATGAAAAGTTCATCAAATTAGAAAGTAAATTATTATTAAAGAAAGAGAGATATAAAGGTAAAATAAATGTTGGACTAGGTTGGTCAAACCTATGTTAAAACTCTCTTTAGATCTTGACAACATAGATTGAAAGGTACTAATTATCTTCTTTAAGTGTTGTGATGATAGAAATTAAGTTAGAATAACATCAGAAGTTGAATGGAGAAGAAAACCAAAGTTGGTTCATGTGTCACAACTGCCACCTATAAGTCTCGACTGCTACAAAGGCAAATCTTCGAGAAATTTTAGAAAGTTGATTTTGTGGTGTACGTCACGGTGAGTATCTTGCCTGTGACACCCAAAACTCCATTGATGCACTATAGCCATCCAATCAAAGATTGCCATGTGTTTTTGGAGTCGTTTACAAATTGAAGTGTCGTGACCGTGATAAATCTTCAAATACCAATAGTCCAGTTCATATTCCAAGAGTCTCAACCGCTACCCATGTCATGACCACTGTAGAAGTCTCACGATCGAGATCATTGAAGCACAAAAAAGGGTTCTAATGGATAGTTTGATGAATATCCAATCTCGTGTTGACACGTGTATTAGCTATTGATAAAATTAAAAATCTTGGCCATGAAAAAGCAAATTTAAGAGTGAAACATGAGTTGCAATTGCGACATGGACGTCTTAACTGCAATCTGTATCTGATAAACATTAAATTTTTCTAACAACCATAAAAGATTATGAGATAGTTTTGTCTCTAATGTCTCTTTAGTAGGAGTAACCTATAGATACTCCACCAAATGGACATAAATGCAAGAAAATAACATTTACTAAGGCAAAAATCTTGCTAATTTTTTTCTTAACTTTGTCTCTTTCTCCACTACTCTTTATTATTGAATTATAAGAAGTTTGGTGTAAGCTTTAAACACCTTTTGAAATTTGGGTTTGAAAGTGAGCCAATAGAAAACTTTTGTTTAGGTTGAGTGTTGACCTTATGAAACACTAGTGAGGTTGTGTGTGAGCCTTTATAAAACACAAGTTGTAAAGTTAAGTGTGAGCTTTAAAATACCATTAGACATTAGTGGAACACCAATTGGAAGAATTGGAGAGTGGATGTAGGGTTGATTGATCCATTATAAATCTTGGTGAGTTCTATTCTACTTCTACTTTTTTTTCATTTCTTGCTTAACAAACCTTCCTTCTAAAATGTAAATTTCCCATTAATTTAACCCCCTCTTTTTACTGCACAAGGGCTAATAAGAAGGATCAGAGCTCATCTCAAACAAAGCTTTAATGATACAAGAAGGAATCCACACTCACCTGAACCTTTACTTTGATGGAACTAATTATACTCATTGGAAGTATAGAATGGAGATCTACCTCCATAAAGATGTGGTAGATTATAGCAAAGCAATGAAATCCACTAACCAAAGTGGTAGATGATAGTAAAGAGCTAATTCAAAGGGAAGAATAGGTGGAAGCACATAGAAAGTCAAATGGAAAGAACAAGACAACAATGACCATTCTCCTTAGTTCCTTATCCAGAGAGGAGATTAGTAGAGAGCAACTTGCCTAATCGCCCATGGGATATGGAAGGCATTGGAGAACTATAATAAAGGCACCACATTTGTAAAATCAAATAGGTTGGAGATGTATGTGAGAGAGCAAGAGCTCTTCATGATGAAAGAAAATGAAAGTATCACTGACATAATAAATAGATTCCTCTCTATTGTCATAAACATGAAAAAATTTAAGAGAATTCTCACCAACCATGAGGTAAGCACTAAAATTCTCAAATCACTTCCTCTTGAAAAATTTGTGTTGGTTTGGATGGAGATGAGGCAACCCAAATGGAAGGGAGGGGGGGAGGGGGGGGCGTTAATTAGTTTCTAAATAAAAACACAATAAACAATGCAGAAGCAAAAAAAAAAACACAAAACAACACAGATTTTTATAGTGATTCTGCAATGTGCCAACTTTATTCCCCAAGTTTCACTTAGCCCTTTTCTAGATTTTTCTTAGGTTTAAGAAATATTTTCCCTTTTCTAGGCTAAGGAAGAACCTTACCTTTTCCAGGCTCAAGGACAACCTTTACAATTACTCTCTTTTAACAAGGAACAAGAGAATCAACCTAATCTTTGGTATTTTCTAAGGTACAACACTAACCTTTTAACCACTAGCAAGAATAGATCCAAGTAGTGTAAATGCCTCTCAAATTAGGCAGCAATTATACTTTTAGTGCTTAAAAAAAACTTACTCTTAAAGAGTTACAAAGTAATCCTCACGCCACCCAAATTAAAGCAACACCAAAAGGTTTGCATAAAGAACTAGCTAAATATTTTCTAGTTGTTCATAAATGTTCTTTAAACTTTCTAACTTCTTTCTAGTTTTGAAAAATGTTCCTTATATCCAAAATGGACAAACTAGTCGTTGGAATAGTTGATGTCCAATTAGGAATAGTTCAATGCTCATTGAATTTATTCTCCCCCATTGCCATTCATTAGGTATGTTCATAGGATACAAATATACTAAAATACAATAGAATTTCTCAAAGTTTTGACATTCTTTTATTATCATTCAAAACACCTTATTCAAAGTAAAGAAGTGAGACTAATGCCTTAGGGTCACATTATGTGTGAGCCTTTGTAAAACACATGTTCTATAGTTAGGTGTAAGCTTTAAAACACCAATGGACTTTAGTGGAACATCCAATTGAAAGAAATAGGGAGTGGATGTAGGGTTGATTAATCCACTATAAATCTTGGTGTGTTTTATTCTTCTTTTACTTCTTTTATTTCTTGCTTAACAAACCTTCCCTCCAAAATTTAAAATTCCCGTCAATTTAACCCATCTTCTTAGTGCATAAGGGTGAACAAATAAGGAATCATTGTGGAGATCAGAGCTCTATCTCCACAAAACCTTAATTGAGTGAGAAAAGATCATGACACAATAAGGAATCCACACTCACCTCAAGCCATACTTTTATGGAACCGGTTATACTCATTAGAAGTATAAAATAGAGATCTACCTCGATAGTGATGTGGTGATTTATGGGACATTATAGCAAAGGAATGGAAGCCTTTAACCAAAGTGGTAGATGGTAGTGAAAAGCTAATTTTAAGGAAAGAATGGGTGGAAGCACATAGAAAGTCTAATGGAAAGAACAAGACAACAATGGCCATTTTCCTTGATTCCTTATTAAGAAAGGAGATTGGTAGAGTACAACATTGTCTAACTATCTATGACATATGGATGGCATTGGAGAACTATCATGAAAGCATTACACTTGTAAAATCAAGGAGCTTGGAGATGTATATGATAGAGTGGGATCTCTTCATTATCAAAGAAAATGAAAGCATCACCGACATAACTAATAGACTCCTCTCTATTGTCACAAACATAAAGAAGTTTAGAAGAATTCTTACCAACCATGAGGGAAACACTAAAATTCTCAAATCACTTCCTCTTGAGAAATTAAAGTTCGTTTAGATGGAGATAAGGCAGCCCAAGAAGGAGGCGAATTGGGTTATAAATAAAAAAATAATAAATAATGCGAAATCAAAAAACACAAATCAACATTGATTTTTATAGTGGTTCGACAATGTGTCGACTCCATTCCCCAAGCTTTCACTTAGGTCTTTTCTATTCTTTTTCCAGGCTAAAGAGAAATCTTCACTTTTCTAGGCTAAGGAAGAACCTTCCCTTTTCCACGCTCAGGGACAACCTTTATAATTACTCTATTTTAACAAGGACCAAGAGAGTTAACCCAACCTCTGGTATTTTTTAAGGTACAATACTAACCTTTTAACCACTAGCAAGGATAGATCCAAGTAGTGTCAATGCCTCTCAAATTAATTGGTAATTACACTTTTAGTGCTAAAGAAAAACACACTTTTAAAGAGTTACAAAGTAATCCTCACGCTACCTAAATTAAAACAACACCAAAAGTTTTTACGTAAAGAACTAGCTAGATATTTTCTAGTTGTTTACAAATGTTCTCCAAACTTTTAACTTCTTTCTGGTCTTCAAAAATGTTCTTTATGTAGCTTAATGGCTAAACTAATCGTTAGAATAGTTGATGTCCAACTAGGAATAGTTTAACACTTGTTGAATTTGTTCTCCCCCAGTACAGTTCATCGGGTCTATTCATATGACACAAAAATACTAAATTATAATCATTAGAACTTCTCAAGGTTTTTTCATTGCTTTGTTATCATTCAAAACATATAATTCAAAGTAGAGTAGTGAGACCAATGCCTTAGGGTCACATTTTGTGTGAGCCTCTATAAAACACAAGTTGTAAAGTTAGGTGTGAGCGTTAAAACACCATTGGACATTAGTGGAACACCCAATTAGACGAATTAGGGAGTGGTTATAGGTTGATTAATCCACTATAAATCTTGTTTCTATTTTGCTTTTACTTCTTTTATTTATTGCTTAAGAAACCTTCCCTCAAAAATTTAAATTTCCCATAAATTTAAGCTCCTCTTCCTGGTGCATAAGGATGAACAAATGGGATCAGAGCTTCATCTCAAACGAAGCCTTAATTGAGTGAGACAAAATCAAGACACAAGAAGGAATCCACACTCACCTTAAGTCATACTTTGATGGAATCGACTATACTCATTGAAAGTATAACATGGAGATTTACCTCGATAGCGATGTGGTAGATTTATGGGACATTATAGTAAAGGAATGGAAGCCTCCAACCAAAATGGTAGATGGTAATGAAGAGCTAATTCTATGGGAATAATGGGTGGAAGCACGTAGAAAGTCAAATGGAAAGAACAAGGCAACAATGGCCATTTTCCTTACTTCCTTATTAAGAGAAGAGATTGGTAGAGTGGAAGATTGCCTAATTGCCTATGGGACATGGAAGGCACTGGAGAACTATCATGAAAGCAGTACACTTGTAAAATAAAATAGGTTAGAGATGTATGTGACAGAGTGGGAGCTCTTTATGATGAAAGAAAATGAAAGTATCACTGACATGACAAATAAACGCTCCTCTATTATCACAAACATGAAGAAGTTTGGAAAAATTCTAACCAACCATGATGTAAACACTAAAATTCTCAAATCTCTTCCCTTTGAGAAATTTGTGTTGGTTTGGATGCAGATGAGGCAACCCGAGAGAGGAGTGAATTATATTGTAAATAAAAACATAACAAACAATACGAAAACAAAAAATCACAAACCAACATAAATTTTTATAGTGGTTTAACAATGTGCCTACTCCACTCCTCATGCTTTCACTTAGCCCTTTTTTATAATTCTTTCTATCTTAAGAAAAATCTTCCCTTTTTGAGGCTAAGGGAGAACCTTCTTTTTTCCTAATACAAGGATAACCTTCATAATTTCTCTCTTCTAACAAAGAACAAGAGAGCCAACCCAACCTTTGATATTTTCTAAGGTACAATATCAACCTTTTAATCACTAGCAAGGATAGATACAAACAACGTCAATGCCTTTCAAATTAGGTAGTAATTACACTTTTGGTGATCAAGAGAACCTATTCTTAAAGAGTTACAAAGTAATACTCACGTTATCCAAATTAAAGAAAGCCGAAAAAGTTTGCACAAAGAACTAGCTAGATATTTTCTAGTTGTTTACAAATGTTCTCCAAACTTTCTAACATCTTTCTAGTCTTCAGAATTGTTCCTTATATGCAAAATGGCCAAACTAGTCATTAGAACAGTTGATGTCCAATTGGGAATAGTTCAACGCTCATTGAATTTATTCTTCCTGTTACCATTTGTCCGGTCTATTCATAAGATTCAATTGTACTAAAAAACAATCATTAGAATTTCTCAAGGTTTTATCATTGTTATATTATCATTCAAAACACATCATTCAAAGCAGATGAGTGAAACCAACGCCTTGGGTTCACATATGTGTGAGCCTTCATAAAACACATGTTCTAAAGTAAGGTGTGAGCTTTAAAACACCATCAGACATTAGTGGAACACCCAATAAGAAGAATTAAAGAGTGCATGTAGGCTTGATTAATCCACTATAATTCTTGGTGTGTTCTATTCTTCTTCTACTTCTTCCATTTCTTACTTAATAAACCTTCCCTCCAAAATATAAAATTCCCACCAATTTAATCCCTTTTCTTAGTGTACAAAGGCAAACAAGTGGGATCAGAGCTCCATCTCAAACAAAGCCTTAATTAAGTGACAAAAGATCATGACACCAGAAGAAATTCATACTCATCTAATCTATACTCACTTCAAGTCTTACTTTTATGAAATCGACAATACTCATTAGAAGTATAAAATGGAGATCTACCTCGATATGAAGTGGTAGATTTATGGGACATTGTAGCAAAGGAATGGAAGCCTCCAACCAAAGTGGTGGATGGTAATGAAGAGCTAATTCTAAGGGAAGAATTGGTGGAAGCACATACAATGTCAAATGGAAAGAGCAATACAACAATGGCCATTTTCCTTAATTCCTTATCAAGAGAGTAGATTCGTAGAGTGCAATATTACCTAACTGCCCATGGGATCTGGAAGGCATTGGAGAACTATCATAAAGGCACTACACTTGTAAAATCAAGTAGGTTGGAGATGTATGTGACAAAGTGAGAGCTCTTCATGATGAAAAAAAGCATCACTGACATTACAAATAGACCCCTCTCCATTGTCACAGATATGAAGAAGTTTGAAAGAATTCTCACCAACCATTAGGTAAACACTAAAATTCTCAAATCGCTTCCACTTGAGAAATTTGTGTTAAAAGGGGTTGAATTGGGTTGTAAATAAAAAAACAATGAATAATGCCAAAGCAAAAAACATAAATTAACACAAATTTTTATAATGGTTTGACAATGTGCCTACTCCACTTCCTAAGCTTTCACTTAGCCATTTTCTATTCTTTTTCTAGGTTAAAGAAAATCTTCCTTTTTCTAGGCTAAAGAAGAACCTCCCATTTTCTTGGCTGAAGGATAACCTTTAAATTACTTTCTTTTAACAAGGAACAAAAGAGCTAACCCAACCTTTGGTATTTTTTAAGGTATAATACCAACGTTTTAACCATTAGCAAGGATAGATCCAAGCAATGTCAATGCCTCTTGAACTAAACAGTAATTACATTTTTAGTGCTCCAGAAAACGTACTCTCAAAGAGTTACAAAGTAATTCTCATGCTCCCTAAGTTAAAGCAACACCAAAAGGTTCACACAAAGAACTAGTTCGATATTTTCTAGTTGTTTACAAATGTTATCCAAACTTTCTAACCTTTTTTTGGTCTTCAGAAATGTTCCTTATGTAACAAAATGGCCAAACTAATCATTAGAATAGTTGATGTCTAATTAGGATTAGTTCAACACTCGTTGAATTTGTTCTCCCCTATTAACATTCTTCGGGTCTATTCATAGGACACAAAAATAATAAAATACAATCATTAGAACTTCTCAAGGTTTTGCCATTGCTTTGTTAACATTCAAAACACATAATTCAAAGTAGAGGAGTACGACAAATGCCTTAGGGTCACATTGAGTGTGAGCCTTTGTAAAACACAAGTTGTAAATTTTGGTGTGAGCATTAAAACACCATTGGATATTAGTGGAACAACCATTTGAAAGAATTAGGGAGTGGTTGCAGGTTGATTAATCCATTATAAATCTTGGAATGTTCTATTTTTCTTCTACTTCTTATATTTCTTGCTTAAGAAACCTTCCCTCCAATATTTAAACTTTCCACCAATTTAATCCCTTCTTCCTAGTTCACAAGGACGAATAAATGGGATTAGCGCTTCATCTCAAACAAAGACTTAATTGAGTAAGAAAAGATTATGAAACAATAAGGAATTCACATTGATCTCAAGCCTTACATTAATGGAATCAACTACACTCATTGGAAGTATAGAATGAAGATATACCTTAATAGCGATGTGATAGATTTATGGGACATTGTAGCAAAGGAATGGAAGCCTCTAACCAAAGTGTTAGATGGTAGTGAAGAGCTAATTCTAAAGGAGGAATGGGTTAAAGCACATAGAAAGTCAAATGGAAAGAACAAGACAACAATGACCATTTTCCTTACTTCCATATCAAGAGAGGAGATTGGTAGAGTGCAAGATTGCCTAACCGCCCATGGGATATGAAAGGTTGGAGAACTATCATGAAGGCACTACACTTGTAAAATGACATAGGTTGTAGAAGTATATGACAGAGTGGGAGCTCTTCATGATGAAAGAAAATGAAAGTATCACCGATATGACAAACAAACTCTTTTTCGTTGTCACAAACATGAAGAAGTTTAGAAGAATTCTGACCAACCTTGAGGTAAACACTAAAATTCTCAAATCTCTTCCCCTTAAGAAATTCATGTTGGTTTGGATGGAGATGAGGCAACCCCAGAGGGGATAAATTAGGTTATAAATAAAAACATAACAAATAATATGGAAGCAAAAAACATAAATCAACACAGATTTTTATATTGGTTCGATAATGTGCCTACTCCACTTCTCAATCTTTCACTTAGCCCTTTTCTATTCTTTTTTATGCCTTAAGAAAAATCTTCCTTTTTCTAGGCTAAGGAATAACCTTCCCTTTTCCAAGCTCAAGGACAACCTTTACAATTACTCACTTTTAACAAGGAACAAGAGTGCCAACCTAACCTTTGATATTTTCTATGGTACAATACCAACCTTTTAACCACTAGCAAGGACATATCCAAACAGTGTCAATGCGTCTCTAATTAGGCAGTAATACTTTTAGTGCTCAAGAAAACCTACTCTCAAAGAGTTACAAAGTGATTGTTACACTACTCAAACTAAAGCTACACCAAAAGGTTTGCACAAAGAACTAGCTAGATATTTTCTAGTTGCTTACAAATGTTCTCCAAACTTTCTATCTTCTTTCTAGTCTTCAAAATGTTCCTTATATGCAACATGGCCAAACTAGTCATTGGAATAGTTGATGTCCAATTAGGAATAGTTCAACACTAATTGAATTTGTTCTCCTTGTTATCATTCGTCAGGTTTAATCGTAGGATACAAATGTACTAAAATACAATCATTATAATTTCTTTAGGATTTACATGTCATTCAAAGTAGAAGAGCGAAACCAATGCCTTGGAGTCACATTATGTGTGAGCCTATATAAAACACAAGCTGTAAAATTAGGTGTGAGTTTTAAAACACCATTAGACATTAGTGAAGCACCCAATTAGAAGAATTGGAAAGTTAATATAGGCTTGATTAATCCACTATAATTCTTAGTGTGTTTTATTCTTCTTTTACTTCTTTTATTTCTTGCTTAATAAATCTTCCCTCTAAAATTTAAAATTTCCACCAATTTAGCCATTTCTTCTTAGTGCACAAGGGCTAACAAGTGGGATCAGCTCCATCTCAAACAAAGTCATAATTTAGTGAGAAAAGATCATGACACAAGAAGAAATCCATACTCATCTCAAGTTTTACTTTTATGAAATCGACTATCCTCATTGAAAGTATAAAATGGAGATCTACCTCAATAGTGATGTGGTAGATTTGTGGGACATTATCTCAAACAAAGCCATAATTAAGTGAGAAAAGATCATAACACAAGAAGAAATCCACACTCATCTTAAGCTTTACTTTTATGGAATTGACTATACTCATTGGAAGTATAAAATGAAGATATACCTTAATAGTGATTGCATAGATTTATGGGGCATTGTAGCAAAGAAATGGAAGCCTCCAACCAAAGTGGTAGATGGTAGTGAAGGAGCTAATTTTAATGGAAGAATGGATGGAAGCACGTAGAAAGTCAAATGGAAAGAACACGACAGTAATGACTATTTTCCTTAATTCCTTGTCAAAAGAGTAGATTGTTAAAGTGCAACATTGCCAAACCGCACATGAGATATGGAAGGCATTGGAGAACTATTATAAAGGCACTACACTTGTAAAATCAAGTAGGTTAGAGATGTATATGACAGAGTGAGATCTCTTCATGATGAAAGAAAATGAAAGCATCACTGACATGACAAATAGACTCCTCTCTATTGTCACAAACATGAAGAGGTTTGGAAGAATTTTCACTAATCATGAGGTAAACACTAAAATACCCAAATCTTTTCCTTTTGAGAAATTTGTGTTAGAGGGAGTGAATTCGGTTGTAAAAAAAAACACGATAAATAATGCAAAAGCAGAAAATGCAAATCAACATAGATTTTTATAGTGGTTCAACAATGTGTCTACTCCACTCCTCAAGCTTTCATTTAGGCCTTTTCTTTCTTTTTCCAGGCCCAAGAAAAATCTTCCCTTTTCTAGGTTAAGGAAGAACCTTCCCTTTTCTAGACTCAAAGACAACCTTTACTATTACTTTCTTTTAATAAGGAATAAGGGAGCTAACCCAACCTATGGTATTTTCTAAGGTGCAATACCAACCTTTTAATCACTAGGAAAGATTGATCAAAGCAGTGTCAATGCCTCTCGAATTAAGCAGTAATTACACTTTTAGTGCTCAAGAAAACATACTCAAAGAGTTACAAACTAATCTTCATGATCCCTAAATTAAAGCAACACCAAAATGTTTGCACAAAGAACTAGCTAGATGTTTTCTAGTTGTTTACAAATGTTCTCTAAATGTTCCTTATGTAGCAAAATGGCCAAACTAATCATTAGAATAGTTGATGTCCAATTGGGAATAGTTCAATGCTCATTAAATTTGTTCTCCCTCATTACCATTCGTTGGGTCTATTCATAGGACACAAAAATACTAAAATACAATCATTAGAACTTCTCAAGATTTTGTCATTGTTTGTTATCATTCAAAACATATTGTTCAAAGTAGAGGAGTGAGACAACTGTATTGGGGTCACATTGTGTGTGAGCTTTTGTAAAACACAAGTTCTAAAGTTAGGTGTGAGCTTTAAAACACAATTGGACATCAGTGGAACACCCAATTGGAAGAATTTAGGAGTGATTGTAGGGTTGATTAATCCACTATAAATCTTGGTGTCTTTTATTTTTCTTTTACTTTTTATATTTCTTGCTTAAGAAACCTTACCTCTAAAATTTAAATTTCCCACCAATTTAACCCCCTCTTCTTAGTGCACAAGGGCAAATAGGTGGGATTAGAGTTTCATCTCAAACAAAGCCTTAATTGAATGAAAAAAGATCATGACACAATAAGGAATCTACACTCACCTAAAGCCTTACTTTGACGAAACTGACTATTCTCATTGAAAGTATAGAATGGAGATATACCTCAATAGTGATATGGTAGATTTGTGGGACATTATTGCAAAATGATGGAAGCCTCTAGCCAATATGGTAGATGGTAGTGACGAGCTAATTCTAAAAGAAGAATAGGTGGAAGCACATAAAAAGTCAAATGGAAAGAACATGATAACAGTGGCCATTCTCTTTACTTCCTTATCTAGAGAGGAGATTGGTAAAGTGCAACATTGCCTAACTGACCATGGGATATAGAAGGTATTGGAGAACTATTGTGAAGGCTCTACACTTATAAAATCAAGTAGGTTAAAGATGTATGTGATAGAGTGGGAGCTCTTCATGATGAAAGAAAATGAAAGCATGATCGATATGATAAATACATTTATTTCCATTATCACAGATATGAAGAAGTTTAGAATAATTCTCAACAACCATGAGGTAAACACTAAAATTCTCAAATCTCTTCCTCTTGAGAAATTTGTGTTGGTTTGGATGGAGATGAGGCAGCCCAAGAAGGAAGTAAATTCGATTGTAAATAAAAACACAACAAACAAAATGGAAGCGAAAAACACAAATCAACACATATTTTTTGATAATGTGCCTACTCCATTCCCAAAGCTTTCACTTAGCCCTGTCTATTTTTTTTTAGGCTAAAGAAAAATCTTTTTTTTTTCTAGGCTAAGGAAGAACCTTCCCTTTTCCAGGCTCCAGGACAACCTTTACAATTACTCTCTTTTAACAAAGAACATGAGAGCCAACCCAACCTTTGATATCTTCTATCGTAGAATACCAACCTTTTAACTACTTGCAAGGATAGATTCAAGCAGTGTCAATGCCTCTTAAATTAGGTAGCAATTACAATTTTAATGCTCAAGAAAACCTACTCTTAAAGAGTTACATAGTAATCCTCACACTACCTAAATTAAAGCAACACCAAAAGGTTTGCACAACAAACTAGCTAGATATTTTTCTAGTTTTTCACAATTGTTCTCCAAACTTTTTAACTTCTTTTTTATCATTAGCAATGTTTCTTATAAAGCAAAATGGCCAAACTAGTCATTGAAATAGTTAATGTTCTATCTAATAGCCTACAAAACTAGCCATTAGAAGATACAATGCCTATTGACTATGAGTAATGCCTATTGATCATATAATGAATATTTCCAATGCCCGTTGTTTATCCTTCCATGGTCATTGGCTTTGGTCTTAATGCCCATTGTTAATTCTCTAGAAGGCATAAACTTGGTACTCTATTTTTAAAATTTACAAAAATGTTTTAACTGTTGTTGTAAAATTCGTAATGCCACTTGGAAACATCTCAACGCGTGTTAATTATTTGAGTGTACACCATTGGAAGGTCTAAAAGGTGTAACATAAACTAAGGCACTTTTCTAATGCTTGTTAAGAATATGCAATTCTTGTTAAGAATATGTAATGCTTGTTGTTTGGTCCAGATTAATGCCTATAGCAAATCCTCAACATCCATTACAAGGTCTAGAGTGCATAGCTCATGTTCGAGCATTTGTTTAACACCTATTGGGAATAATTCATCGCTCGTTGTATTTGTTCTCCATTACTGTTAGTCAACTATGTTCATAAGATACAAAAATACAAAAATATAATCATGAGAACTTCTTAAGATTTTATCATTATTTTGCTATCATTCAAAATACAACATTCAAAGTAGAGGAGTGAGACCAATGCCTTGGGGTCATATGTTCTCTATGCATTCTCCCCAGTGACATAATAATTTAGTGCTAGAGTTTGTAGCATATAAGAATCCAATTCAGAGATTGGAAAAGTATAAACGAATGCCCTTACTGGCAACTACTTATTCATGAGCTAGCCTTGAAGAAGGATGAGGAGATAAAGAAAAATGAGAGGGTAAGGAGATAAAAATGAAAAAAGTGGAAAAAAGACTTTTGCTCTAAAATCCTCAAGCAAAGATAAGGAGGTTAAAGTTGCCTTTAGTGATAGTGATGAGAATGAGAAAGAGGAATTGGAGCTAGCAATGCTCTTAAAAAGGACAAGGAGCTCATAAAGAGAAGACAAGATAGGAGGAACTTAAAAAGAACATCTCTCAATTTCAAAGACATGAAGAATGAAATGATTTGCTATGAATGTGGAAAACAAAGTCACGTTAAATTCAAATGTCCCATGCTCAAGAAGAAGAAGAAAAAGTGAGACAAGGAGAAGAAAAAGAGCTTCAAAGCTATAGAGGATTATAACTCAAGTAGGGAAGAAGAAGATGAAGAAGTTACCAACCTATGCTTCATGGCTCAAAAGGACTCCTCCAATGAGGTATGTATTTCTTCATATTTTTATCATGATTATAAGGACCAAGAGGATGTAGATGATGAGCTTATTGAACCTCTAACCTTGAGATGTGATAAATACAAATCTCAAATAAAAATTTATAAGAAAGTGTAAAAACTTGAGGATGAATTTAGAAACTTAAATGATCTTGTGAGTGACTTGAGGACTTCTAATAAAGAACTCAAGAAATCTTTAGAAAATCTTTCTAAATCTTCATCCTTTTTTGATTTTCTAAGAAAAGAAAAGGACACTTTAAAAGATGAAGTTATTGAGTTTAGGAATTTCATCTTAAGATTTCGTAAAAGGAAAAAAAAACTTTGGATATTGTCATTGTATCTTAAAGACAAACCTTAGTGAGACATAGTTTAGGCTTTAATAGAGCTTCCTCATCTACATCTTCTCCTCCCACATTTATTAGAGCATTTACTTTACACCTTAAACTTTTAGTATTGAGGTTATTGGGAAGAAAAGTTCTCCTAGCACTAAACCACCTATGCTTATAGGTAAAGGAAATGCTCCCCAAGGCTTAAGAGCTAAGCCTCAAAGAGTAAATCATGCATTTATACTAAGATGTATGCTCAAAGGCACACACATAAAAACTTCTCTTCTACTTGTCATCACTCATGCAGTTGCCTCCTACTTTCATAAAAACTTTTCTTCTACTTTCATAACCAAAGTATGAGAAAGCCTCCTACTCATACTAAAGTTGTGCATAGGAGAAAGACTTATAAGTGTAAACTCTAATGCCACTATTGCATAAGGTATGGACATATTAATGTCTTTTGCTACATTAGGAAGGTACATCACAAATTAAAGGACCTTTATCTAACCCCCAAGGACCTAAGTATATTTGGATACCTAAACAAAGGTAAATTATTTTTATGTTGTAAGAATGCTTAGAAACTACTAAAGAAGATAATGATTGGCATGTGGATAGTGGGTGCTCAAACTACATGACCAAAAATATGAAGCAATTAATAGCCATTAAAGAGAAGAATGGTGGTAATGTCACATTTGAAAACAATGCCAAAGGTAAGGTAATTGGCATTAGAAGCATTATTAAGAAAGGTTGCTTTTTCATTAATAACATTCTTTTAGTTGAACGATTGAAACATAATTTATTAAATGTAAGTTAATTATGTGACAAAGGTAATAAAGTCACCTTTGACCCTAGAAAATGTCAAGTTACCACTTTGTTGGATAAAAAGGTAGTTCTTAAGGGTGAAAGGAGAGGCAATACCTATTTAATTAACTTAGACAATTTGGCTAACCAATCCTTTAAGTGTCTTGTTTCTATTAGTAATGAATCTTGGCTTTAGCATAGAAGAATTGGACATGCTAGTATGAAGGTTCTATAAATTTTATCAAAAAGAGAGCTAGTAGAGGGTGTTGGCCCCAATACACCAAGAAGGGCGGTTGAATTAATGGCAAATTTGAACTTTTGATTTTGGAGAAAGCTCATAAATATGAAAGATTAAAGAAAGAGTAGGAGAAGAATGAACACAAAAGTTTTATAGTGGTTCAGGTATTAATCAACCCTACATCTACTCCCCAATTCACTAATTAGGTATTTCACTCAATCTCTAGTGTTTTACAAGCTCACACTCGACTTAGTGTTTAGGCTCACACCAAACCTTACAAGTGTTTTCCTAAGGGTCACATACTCAAGCTAGTGTTTAGGCTCACACTAAACCTTACAAGTGTTTTCCTAAGGCTAACACTTATACCTATACAAGAGTTTTCTAAGGCTCACTCTCAAACTTATATAAGGGTTTTCTAAGGCTCACTCTCAAACCAATACAAGAGTTTTCTATACAAGGGCTAACTCTCAAACCCTACCCAAAAGGTGTTTAAAGCTCACACCAAATTATGTATAAAGAAATAAAGAATTAAAGTTGAGAAATAACTTAGCAAGAGTTTTGGCATATATCAATGGTTATCCCCTTGCATTAACATCAGTTTGGTGGAGAATTTATAACCCACATCTACTAAAGAGACGTTACACCAAAACTATCAACAAATCTCCAAGATGTGCTAGGCATATTTGGCATTAAATATTTGTCAGGCGGAAGTCACAAGCACTACTCTCATTTCCAATTTGAACTGAGGAGCCAGAAATTAAGACAAGAACCCCGTCTTGTGTCTAACGGCTAGTCCACGTGTCAGTTGTCCATTGGTTGTCCAGGAAAATATAGTTGTTATGTTCTAACCACTATCAAAAAGTCACAGTCACGGGATCACCGTGTCTTAGGTGCGATTGAGATTGTAAATTCCTCTGTAATTCAACCAAGGCTATTTCAATTGAGTCGAGGTTGCGAATTCGCCTATGAATTCCTATGGCCTAGCTTCATCCATTCTTATAGCAATGTCGCAGTGGCGACTTAGGGGATACCGACAACAAGTTTGGATGTTCTTCTAAAAGATGGAGATTTGGACTTCCATTGAAGATAACTCTTATAAATTGTAAAAACAACACTTAAAATTAACATTAAAACTTTCAATCTATATTGTCAAAATCAAAAGAGAGTTTTGACTTAGGTTTGAATAACCTAGTCTAACAATCTCCCCTTTTTTTATTTTGACAATCTAGATTGAATATGCAAAGGATAAAGAACCAATTATGCATGCTCCTAAGAGAATGATTGAAGTGATTCAAATCATAAGTATGAAATTGCTCCCCCTCAATCCATACTCCCCCTTAGTTATTCTAATAAAATCATTGTCAATTTTATCTCCTTTTTTGTATGTTCCCTCTTTGTATATTCAGTCAATTATCTCTCCCCCATTTGACAAGATCAAAAAGAGAGGAATACGAGGGAATAAGAGAGAGAATGGGGAATATAAGAGGGAATGTCCACACACTTGTCAATTGTACAAACTCAAATTTGAATAGCAAACATAAGTATTTTTGCACAATTGATCACAATATGACACATAAGAAAATAAATGGATTAAACAAAAAATGTAAAATAATTCAAACATTTAAAAGATGCTTAAACACAAAAATTAAGGATAGAAATTCAAGAATTTTCATATGGCCCTAGCATAGAGTATATGATTTTGATTTGAACATTTGAAATGTAAAAAACCTCAAATGCAAAATGAATTGATTCAACTCAATATACATTCAATCAAATCAAATCAAACATGTCAACACATAGATATATCAAGTAATAAAACTCCCCCTAAAAGTATGCATAAATATATTAAGTTAAAAACATAAGGAATAAAAGATACATTACAAGTTTAGTATCAATGGCTTGATACCAAATAACCATTTGAAACTTTTATCCTATAGCTTGATACCAAATAACCATTTGAAACTTTTATCCTTTCTTTATTAACAATCTCCATTCACTTTCAGATTTTCCATGAAGAGAATTTGGTGAAGGAGTCCCCATCCTGTAATATCAAACACTTTGTTTTAGTACCCAAACATACTTGGGTCCTTGGGGGTTAGTCTTAGAAGGGTCCTCCAATTTGAGGTGTGTCTTTCTAATATGGCAACATACATTGATATGCCTATATCTCATGCAATAATGACATTGGAGCTTAGACTTGTGAGTCTTTCTCCTATACACAACCATAGTATGATTAGGGGGTCTTCCCATACTTTGGTTATAAGAGTGCATGCAAGTGCATGAGTGATTAGAAGTAGAAGAGAATTTTTTGTGTTTGTGCGTTTGAGCATGCTTCTTGCTATAAAATGTAAGCATAATTTGCTCTTTGAGCCTTAGCTTTTGAACTTTAGGGGGCCTTTCCTTTACCCTTAAGCATAGGAGCCTTTGTGCTAGGAGCACCTCTCTTTCCCATGACCTCAATACTTGAAGTTTAAGATGTTGATGTTCTAATGAATGTAATGGGTAAAGAAGTAAGTGAAGAGACTTCATTGAAACCTAGACCATGTCTAACTAAAGGAGGTCTTTGAGATACAATAAGTGTATCTAAAGCTTCCTTCCCCTTATGAAATTTAGAGATGGAGTTCTAAGTTCTATAACTTCATCCTTTAAAGAATCATTTTCTTTTCTCAAAGAGTTAAGAGAGGATGAAGACTTATAAAGACTCTCTAGAGACTTTTTAAGTTCTTCATTAGAAGTCTTCAACTCACTTGCAAGATCATTTAAGGATTTAAATTCATCCTCTAGTTTGGAACATTGTTTCTTGTAAGTTTTCATTTGTGACTTACATTTGTCACATTTCAAAGTGAGAGCTTCTAAAAGCTTATCATCTATATCATCAAATGCATCATAATCATCATAAGACTGTAAGGAAGTACTTACCTCTTTGGAGGAGTCCTTTAGAGCCATGAAGCAAAAGTTTGCTACTTCATCTCCATCTTTATCTTCATCACTTGAATCATCATCCCAAGTGGCCTTAAAGGTCTTTTTCTTTTCCTTGTGATGATAAGAAGATGACTTTCTTTAGATTCTTCTTTCTCTTCTCCTTTTCATCAACTCCTTGGTCCTTCTTGATATTTTAGCAAGCTCTTTTTCTTCTTTGTCACTTTTATTGGAGTCACTTGAGCTTGAATAATCTTCTTGAGCTTTAAAGGCTGGAGCTTTCTTCTTCTCTTTGTTTGTTTATTCTCTTAGCTTCTTCATCTCTTCATCTTTCATGAGAGCCATCTCATGAGTGAGAAGCTTACTAATGAGGGCATTGGTTGGCACTTTTCTAATCTCTAGATTGGACTTTTGAATGTTGTATACTCTTGCACCAAATTTATCCAATGGAAGAGATTTGGGGATTTTAGTGTTTACTTCATAGTTAGTAAGAATCCTTCCAAACTTTTTCATGTTTGTGACAATAGAGAGGAGTCTATTTATCATTTCGGTGATGCTTTCATGGTCTTTCGTCATGAAGAGCTCCCACTCTGTCACATACATCTCCAACCTACTTGATTTCACAAAAGTTGTGCCCTCATGATAGATTCCAGTGCTTTCCATATGGCATCTGCAGTTTGGCAATGTTAAATTCTTCCAATTTCTTCTCTTGACATAGAGGTTAGTAAAATAGTTATTGCCTTCTTGTTCTTCCCATTTGCCTTCCTTTGCGCTTCACTCCATTCTTCCTTTGCAATTGCCACTTCTACTCCTTCAACCATCTTTGTTGGAGGCTTCCACTCTTTAAGAATATAATCCCATAAGTTGATGAGATCACTATCAAGATAGATCTCCATTTTATGCTTCCAAAGAACATAATCATTGCCATCAAAGTGGGGATTAAGGTGAGAGTAGACTCTTTCTTGTGCCATTGATCTTTTCTCTCACAATTAAGGCTTGAATTGAGACTTGGCTCTGATACCAATTGTTGGCCTTAATGCACCAAGAAGGGGAGGTTGAATTGGTGGCAAATTTTAACTTTGGATTTTGGAGGAAGCTCACAAATATGAAAGACTAAAGAAAGAGTAGGAGAAGAATGAACACAAGAGTTTTATAGTAATTCGGGTATTAACCAAACCTACATCCACTCCTCAATTCATCAATTGGATATTTCACTCAATCTCTAGTGTTTTACAAGTGCACACTCAACTTAGTATTTAGGCTCAAACCAAACCTTACAAGTTTTTTCCTAAGGCTCACACTCAACCTAGTGTTTAGGCTCACACCAAATCTTACAAGTGTTTTCCCAAGGCTAACACTCAAACCTATACAAAAGTTTTCTAAGACTCACTCTCAAACCTATACAAGAGTTTTCTAAGGCTCACTCTCAAACCTATATAAGAGTTTTCTATAAAAGGGCTAACTCTTAAACCCGACCCAAAAGGTGTTTAAAACTCACACCAAACTATGTATAAAGAAATAAATAATTAAAGTTGAGAAATAACTTAGCAAGAGTTTTGACACATATCAATGGTTAACATCAATTTGGTGGAGTATTTATAGCCTACATTCACCAAAGATACGTTACTCTGAAACTATCAATAAATCTCTAAGATATACTAGGCAGATTTAGTATTAAATGCTTGTCAGGCAAAAGTCGTGGTCGCTACTCCCATTTCACAGTCGCGAATATCCAATTTGCACTGAGGAGCCTAAAATTGTGACAAAAACCCTGTCTTATGTCTAATGGCTAGTCCATGTGTCACTTATCCATTGATTGTCCAAAAAAATGTAGTCGTTATGTTCTAACCACTATCAAAAGTTGTGGTCGCAAGATCACTGTGTCTTGGGTGTAACTGAGACCGCAAATTCCTCTGTAATTCAACTAAGGATCCTTTAGTTGAGTCGTGGCTGCGAATTTTCCCTCGAATTCCTTTGGCCTAGTTCATCCATTCTTATAGCAGTGTCGTAGTTGCGACTTAAGGGATACCGACAGCGAATTTGGATGTTCTTCTAAAAGAATGAGATTTTGACTTTCATTGAAGATAACTCTTATAAACTATAAAAACGATACTTAAAATTAACATTAGAACTTTAAATCTATATTATCAAGATCAAAAGAGAGCTTTGACTTAGGTTTGAATAACCTAGTCTAATAGAGGGTCTTCCAAAGCTTAAGTTCATAAAGAACAAGACATGTGGGCCTTGCCAAATGGGGAAGCAACACCAAGTATCCTTCAAAGCAAAATTATTGTAAGTATTTCTAGGCCTTTTCAACTCATTCATATGGACTAAGTTAGGCCCATTAGGAATGCTAGTCTTGATGGAAAGTATTATGCATTTACTGATTACTCTATATTCACTTAGATATCCTTCCTTGCTCATAAGAGTGATACTTTTGATGCTTTCAAAAGTTTTGCTAAAAGAGTTCAAAATGAGAAAGGTTACTTTATTACTTCTGTTAGGAGTGGCCATGGAAAAGAATTTCAAAATGAATCTTTTGAAAATTATTTTTTGGAGAATGAGATTTGTCATCATTTTTCTACTCCTAGAACACCACAACAAAATGGTGTTGTAAGGAGGAAAATTAGAACATTGATAGAGATGGCTAGAAGTATGCATAATAAGTATTATTTGCTAAATTATTTTTAGGTCGAAGCCATCAATACTTCAGGTTATATTTCTAATCATGTTTTCAAAAGATCCATTCCAAATAAAGCCTCTTATGAGTTATAGAAAGAAAGAAAACTCAAGTTTTCATATCTTAGAGTATTTAGATACAAGTGCTACATATTTAATACCAAGAACAACCTTGGAAATTTTGCCTTAAAAATCGATAAGGGTATCTTTCTTGGTTAGTCCACCACTAGCAAAGCTTACAGGGTGTTTAACAAAAAGACTATGGTGGTTGAAGAGTCTTTGAATGTTTTATTTGATGAGTCTAGCAAACATGATCTTAGGAAATGGTCTCTTATAGATGATCTAGTAGGCAACTTTGAGAAGATGGATCTTGATTCAACTCATTAAGAAATTATGATTGATCTTGATGATAATGAGCCATCACAAAAAGTTAAACCTCAACCTCAATAAGAGGAAAACTAAGCTTAAGGACTCCCTAAGAATTGGAGATACTCTAAGAATCACCTAAAAGATCTTAATTGGCGAGACATCCAAGGGAGTAAGTACTAGAGCTCAACTACATGCTTTAGATAATAATCTTATTGTTGTTTCTCAAATTAAGAAAAAAGTAATTGATAAGGCTCTTGATGATGAGAGTTAGGTAATTGTTATACAAGAGAAACTCAACCAATTTAAGAGAAACAGAGTTTGAAAACTTTTTCTTAGCCTAAGGAGCACTCGATTATAGGATGGGTGTTTAGGAATAAGTTAGATGAGCAAGGTTGTATTACAAAAAACAAAGCTAGATTGGTTGCTAAAGGTTACAACCAATAGAAAAGCATTAATTATGATGAAACTTTTAGCCCTGTAGCAAGATTAGAGGCTATTAGGATTCTTAAGCATTTGTATGCCATATGAACTTTATGCTTTTTCAAATGGATGTGAAGATTGCTTTTTTAAATGGTCTCATTGAGGAGAAAGTTTATGTTAAACAACCTCCGAGTTTTTAGTCTCATGATTTCCCAAATCATGTTTTCAAATTAACTAAAGTCTTATATGGTTTGAAACAAGCTCCATGAGCTTGGTATGAAAGACTTAGTTCATTTCTTTTATAAAATGATTTTAAAAAAGGCAAGGATGATACTACTTTATTTATAAAAAGGCACAATAAGGATACACTCATTAGACAAATATATGTTGATGATATTATATTTGGTACTACTAATGAATCTTTTTGTGAAGAATTTATTAAATGTATGACTAGAGAGTTTGAGATGAGCATGATAGGTGAGATCAAGTTCTTCCTTGGTCTTCAAATCAAGCAAACCAAAGAAGGGATCTTCATCAATCAAGCCAAGTACAAAAAGGATCTACTTAAAAGGTTTGGCATGGATGGATGCAAAGTAGCAAAAACCCTAATGAGTATAACTATCAAGCTAGACAAGGATGTATCGAGTAAGCCCATTAATGAAAATAAATATAGAGGTACGATTAGCTCTCTCCTCTATCTTACCGATTCTAGACCCGATATCATGTTTAATGTTTACTTATGTGCTAGATTTCAATCTTGCCCTAAGGAATCATATTTGCATGTCATTAAAAGAATTCTTAAGTATTTGCATGGCATATTGCATTTAGGACTTTGATATCTTAAAAATTCATCATTTAGTCTTCTTAGATATTTAGATGCAGATTATGTCAATAGTTTGATGGATAGGAATAGCACAAAAAATAAGTTTCAATTGCCTTATCCATCGTCAAAGCAAAAAATGTGGCTGCAGTTTATTGTTGCACCCAAGTTCTTTAGATGAAGTAACAAATCAAGGATTATGACAAAGATGTTAATCATATTCCCATCAAATGTGACAACACAAGTGTAATAAATCTGTCTAAGAATCTCATCCAACATTCAAAAAGCAAACATATTGATATTAGGCATCAATTTTCTTAGACATCATGTCCAATATGATAATATGGTGTTAGAATTTATTGACATCAATCACCAACTTGCAAATATTTTCACCAAACCCTTTAATGAAGAAAGAACTAACTTCATCAAGAGGGAACTAGGGATGCTAGATGAAAGCTAAGTAGGGTGAAAATTGATCTCACTTAGTGTATCCTACTTTTCTTATCAATATTAATTAATTGTTTGGTATGATTATTGATAACGTGATAACTTATTGTATTAGATGTTGTAGATGTGTTAATTATTATGTAATTATGCTTTTTTATGCCAAGCTGCTTGAATTAATCTTCATAATATTAAGTTGATCACACTAAGGTTAGGTCAAATGTGTTCAAACTCATTTTCAAGTGTTTTTCAAAAGGGTTTTCAAAGTCGCGATCGAAACCTATAGTTGTGGTTGTGACATACAAGGGAGTATTGATTTTTGAAAATTTCTAAGCCGCGATCGCGATATGGTAGTCACCACCATGACATCTTTCAAATTTCAAAATTCCTTACTATTATTTCATTCTTTCCTGAGGGTTTTATAGTCGTTACTCATATTTTTGGATGTAGCGATCATGACATATGTGTGGTGGCCATGACCATCTATAAACGTTGAGTAATAACTCCCATGACCCTTAAACAATATAATTTTCATACTTTTTTTACCTCTCAACACCCCTCTATTGCCTATTTTAACCCCATTTTAACCACTTTTAACACTTTACACCAATTCTCTCTTTTTTAACTCCCAAATTCTCATACTTTCTCTTCATCTTCTATCTTTATCCCTTCTTCATCTTATTCCATGATCTTTAATAGGAAGGGGTCATAAGATCAAGGAAAAGAAAGGCCATAGCCCAAACCTTATTTCCTCTTTCTAGACTCACAGTTCCTTTACACAAGATGGATGGTGTCACTAAGGAAGAAAAAGATTACTATGAGGCAATCAAGAAAAAGGTGATTCAATCTAACAAAATTCCTTTTGATTCCATGCTCACTACTTTTCGTCTTGATGAAGAAATTCAAAAATTTCTAAGCTACTTGGGATGGATTCATATGATCTATCAAAACAAACCAGAATATGAAGTGGTGGTAAGAGAATTCATAGGCACAATGCAGATCCACAAGGATGTTCTCTCTGAACCAGGTATGTATTATTTAGTGTTTAAGTGTTTTGGCAAAAAGTACCCTATTTCTTGCCTTCAATTTTGTTCTCTCTTTAAACTCCTTCTAAATGACCAAGACCCTTTCAATCATACCTCTTTTCAATTCATTTACTCTAATTTTTAGAAAGAAATTTCCATTGAGAAGAGGTGTGATCCCAAAAAATCATTAACAAAAACATCAAAACATTGTCTCATTGGATTTTCATAGGATCACCATCTTCTCCTTAAATGCAAAAGGGTGATGACAATGAGAAAGTATCCCAAAAGACCTAACCCTTCTCTATTGCCTAATTAACAAAGTCTCAATCCGAACTGGTAGGCTTTTCATAAGCGAATTAGCATACATGAGCAAGCCAAACAAGTCTCAATTTCTCCTTCCATCTCATGTGACTACTCTTTATAGAAAAGTAAGGGGTTTTAACTCCTTAAACTGAAGAATCTCTTCTTGCACTCACCCCTTCCTATGATTTAAGTAAAAACTACCTTGGCCGCACTTACTTACTCAATGTCAAAGCAATTCAAACTAAAACCTATGAATATCTACTTTGAGCACAAGGGGTAAAGATTTAAAAAGTCTCACGTGCCTCAAGAGAAAGAGACTTGCCATTAAAGAATGTGAGGGAGTTGAACATCAGGAAGAACCTATTCAAAACATCAAGGTTAAGGGCAAAGCTAAGGCCTCATCCTCTAAATCGTCCTCTAAAATCTCACTTTCTTCTATTAACTAAAAGCTTCATAAAATGATGAGAATGCTCAAAAATAGGTTTTTTCTTCACCCTCACCTTCATAGTGACTTGGTTGATCTTCAAGGGAAAGCTGGTGTTACTGCATGTCATCTTCCTGAATTTTAAGAAAGGGAAGACACACAAGAAGAAGAAGGTGGTCAAAAGGAAGAAGGAGATGAAGCCCAAGAAGGAGGAGATGAAGAACTCATTGAAGATAGTGATGATGATGATGATGATATCTTTCCTACCTTCTAATTTCCTTTTAGTTTATTTCATGTTCATTTCTATTTTTAACATTTCTTGTTTTCATTTTGGCCTAAGTGTGTGATCAAACATATTTATATGTTTAACTTGTGTTATATATATTTTTTTTAATGAAAGTTTGAAGTATGTTCTTTGAATAGTTTATTAATGAAAATTTGGTTTGATACATGATGTTCCTTCTTTCGTAAAAATTCTAATTGTGTTATCCTAATTCTCAATTGATCGCCATCATATCATTAGTTTGCTTTCTTTTGTATCTTAACAAATGGGGAGAGATTACATGTAATTGGTTAAAGGGGAGTATAAATTGAGAGGGAGCATTTTAACCATTTCAAATTGTTAACCATTTTAACTTTATGGAAGCATTTTATTTTTACTTTTTCTTTGCCTTAAAATCTTTAACTACTTTGATAAATCAAAGGGCTTTTATCTCCTCAACAGAATTTAAAATCCTTCACACACTCAAGAATACACTTTACATAGGTTGGTCAAACCTATGTCAAAACTCCTTTTTGATCTTGACAACATAGGTTGAACGGTACTAATCATTTTCTTTAAGTGTTGTGATGATAGAAATAAAGTGAGAATAATATTGAAAGTTGAATGGGGAAGAAAACCAAATTTGATTCATGTGTCGTGACCGCTACCTATAAGTGTCGACCGCCACAAAGGCAAATCTTAGAGAAATTTTGGATAGTTTGATTTGGTGGTGTATGTCACAGTATCTCGCTCGCAACACTCATAACTCCATTGATGCGCTCTAGCCATCCAATTAAAGAATGCCTTGTATTTTTTGAGCCACTTACAAATTCAAGTATTGTGATTGCGACACTCATGTAGAGATTGCGACAAATCTTCAAAGACTATTAGTCTAATTCACGTTTTAAGAGTCTCGATTGCTACCCATATAGTGACCACTACAAAAGTCTTGTGACCGAGATCATTAAAGCACAAAATGGGGTTCCAAAGGATAGTTTGATGAAAATCCAATCCCGTGTTGACATGTGTACTAGCCATTAAACACAATTGAAGATCTCAACAGCAAAATAGCAAATTTGAAAGTGAAACATGAGTCGTAATTGTGACATGGACGTCTTGACTGCAACTTGTGTCTAAAAGGCATTAAATGCTAGATTTTGCCAACAACCTTAGGAGATTATAAGATAGTTTTATTTTTAACATCTCTTTGGTGGGAGTAACCTATAAATACTCCACCAAATGGATAAAAATGAAAAAGAATAACATTTGCTAAGGAAAAACTCTTGCAAATTTATTTTTCAACTTTCTCTCTCTTTATTACTCTTTTGTTATTGAATTGTAAGAAGTTTGGTGTAAGCTTTAAACACCCTTTAGAATTGAGTTTGATAGCGAGTCAATAAAAAACTCTTGTTTTAGATTGAGTGTTAGCTTTGTGAAAATACTAATGAAGTTGTGTGTGAGTTTTTGTAAAATACAAGTTATAAAGTTAGATGTGATCTTTAAAACACCATTGGACATCAGTGAAACACCTAATTAAAAAAATTGAGGAATGAATATAAGATTGATTAATACTTGAATCATTATAAATCTTGGTATGTTCTATCTTTCTTCTACTTCTTCTATTTCTTGCTTAACATACATTCCCTCCAAAATTTAAATTTCTCACTGATTCAATCTGCATTCTTGATACATAAGAGCCAACAATAAAAAAGCAATAATTTATTATTGTAATTTTTAAATATTTTTTAGTTTTTAGATTTTTCATTGCTTTCATTTTTTGACACATATCATTGTTTTATTTTTAGCATATCATTAAATTAAATATAAAGTAAGTCATTGTTTAATACAATGTTTTTAAAATCGAACCAGTGATCAAACCTATTTTTTGATCAGTTTCCAGTTCAACAGATCTGGTTCACATGCTTATATAATATATATTTCAAATTTTATATTTCAAGTGAAAATAGCAGAAAATTACAAAAAATGGTTAAAAATCTAAAAAAATCAGAGAAAATAATAGAAATGAAAAAAAAAATATAAAACTATTGTCCATCATCAAATATTAATTTTTAAAATCAACTAATAATATTATGATCACAGATTAATATTATAACCACTAGAATTATCAATAAACAGTTGTAATATTTATTATTTGCTCATCATATAGAGTTCAGGCTATTTATTAATAAACAGTAGTAACAATCCGTAAAATAAAGATAAACTTAAATCAAATTTAGCTCATAAAGTTCATACATCCTATTGCAATGAAACTTCAGCCTCACTTGTAATAAACAGTAGCAATATTTATTATTTGCTCACTTCGATTTCGAGAAGCAACATAGCCACAAAACCATTCAAAAAAAATCAAATGGCAGACCTCTACAGCCTTTAATGGAAAATGGCAATACACTGGTTAATAATCACATAGATTGGAGCATAAGTAATAGTCCTCCGAGAGTGCACACTCATATCACACAATAATCACATCCATCCATTCATGAAACAGTTTTCTTCCAAAATTTGATGAAGAATATCTCACCATCCAGCCAGTCATTGTTAGGACTGCAAATTGGAATTGAGCTACCTGAAACCAAAAATGTTTAGCCCAACATTATAGGACATTAAAGAAAATATTATTGAGTCAGAAAATATGAATTTTAGGAAATATAAAGCAAGAAATATATGAGACTCCTCCTTATTCTGAACCAATAGTTGAATTACTTATTCATGATTTCCAACCAGAATGAGAAACATCTGATGAAGATAAAAGGGACCGCACTAATTAATGTATACTCCTGAGGAAGAACCTAATGGGAGTTAAAGGAATGCAAGAGGAAATAGTAAGCAAATAATAAATATTAAGTACAGGTGTTCAACGAGTGTCCATAAGAGTTCAATCTATTCAGCATACATTTAATCGATCAATTTTAGAACTCACATTTAACATTCCTTACACCTCCAAGAATCAAAAGATAACACAAATAGACAAGCACCTACCATGCATATGTCTTAATCAGAGGCATAATTCCATTACTAACGACAAATTTAAAGCAATTTAAAAAACAAACCTCTTCAGAAAAGAAGGAACATTCGATTGAAAGATTCGGCTTTGGTCACCAACCCAAGAGCAAAAGTAGGTGTAGCAACCAAGAAAAAGATTCAGCTGCTAAACCAAGAGAAGAAATGAGAAAAAGATTTAGCTGCTGCATTGATCAAAGCTATGGGTGTCGATAGGGGCGATGAAGCGAGAATGGAGAAGGAAATTGATTTGAGTTTTGCCGAGGAGAAAACATAGGCCAGCTGTTTATTCAACTTAAACGATGTTGTTTTTGATAAAAACTGGTTTTGTCTGGTTCAAATTATGTCCAGTTTAACAGATATCCGATTTTTTTAAGTGATTTTGTACGGGATAGCCAGCTGATTTCTGATTTTACTGGTTTAACCGGTCAATCTGATTCTATTTTCAAATTCATAGTTTAATAGATATGGAAAAAGAAATCTCTATAACATTAATCTCTATAATATTATAAGTGTCTAATAATTATATTGAATCACAAATACAATAGTGGAAATAAATTTAAAGGTTAGTCTAACACCGTGCATGGATGAATGGTAATCCAATGAGAAGGAAAAATAATAGAAAGAAAATTAATTACAATTATATGTGAATATTTAAATTTTTAGAAAGGGAGGGGAATAGAAGAGGAATAATTCCCCTTCATTTCATTGAAAAAGGTGAAATTGATTTCTATTAGGTTTAATTTGTACATAGATATTTGATAAGATTTCAGCTTTTTATTTGATGTTAATCTATGTTTAAATTTAGTTATTTCGAGTTAATTTGTGTTATTCCTCACATTTAGATATTTGGTAGGTGTTTTAGTAAGTTGGAATGAATTAAAATTAAACTAGACATGCAAATTCAAGGACCAAGCTAGAATTTGGATGCGTGAAGGGGCAAGTTAGTTGTCGTGCCTACAGTTAGAGTTGCAGGCTGCAATCTTAGGTAGCCATTCCTGCTCTTGCGCCTGTGAGTAGAGTCACAGGTTGCGACATGGGTACCTCAGGACCCATCTTATAGCCTATGTTTTAGCTATTTTTTTACGAGTATTTAAAGTCGACTCTTAGGGTTTTCAAAATGAAGGTTAGGAAGATCGAAAATAGGTGTTTTTGAGAGAAGAAAACAAAGAGAAAATATGCTTCAACACGAGATCAAGTGAAAAAATTTGAAGAGATCATTGGATCAAGGTAAAAGAAGAAGAGAAGATCAATCAAGACTAGTGGGAGATTTCATCTATCTTTCACTTATTTCTTAGTTCCTTTTGTTAAAGACGATTCTATTTCTTTTGAATTTATCTTGTTTTGCTAATATATTTGGCTAGATCTTTGATTTAAGATCTTGATGTAGTCATTAATAATGATTGATTGATTTATGATTTTAATGACTATGTTAGAATTTTGTTCTTTTGCAAGTAAATGATTCTTAATATTAATTCATGTAATTGCTTAATCACCAATTACATGATTTGTGTTTCATTTATATATCGAGAGATTATAAATTGAAATATACCTAGAATCATTTCCCTTAAGTTAATTGACGAGTAAAAATACCTACTTAACCTATTGCTATCATTTAAAGGATTGCTAGAACAAATGGGTGATGCATTTCTATTTCACATGGAGAGATGCATTTGGAGGAATGGTTACATATTAAATGACTACTTGAGTGAGTCTTAATTACTAGAGAGATAATTGATAGTTGCAACTCTTAATCCAACATAGCATTAAATGATTAATGATTTCATGATTTTCTATTGGTGAGATCAAGTGTCCTTGATGTTTTTATCATAAGGTTTTTCTTTCTAAATTACTCTTATCTTCTTGCTATTCAATTGTTAGTTAGTTTATTTTTATTTCATTAGTAGTTTAAATATCATATTCAATATTCAGCTTGTAGATAAAAATACAATTGTCATATTTCAGTAATTATTGCTCGTCTCTATAGGATGATATCCATAAACACTTTGTACACTATATGTAACATCTCTATCCCTATTCATTGGCATTATCACATGAATATATTCATTGCACAAATGATATGAAATCTCACATGAACATATGCACAGGATAAATAATTATTTAGATATGTAAATTGTAAAAACACGACAATGACAATGACACAGTTGCATTTGGGATACTTGAACATATATGCAGTGTTTGCATAGTTATATGACAAATTATTTCATGTTGTGTGCTTATTATAGCATCATAAATAATGGTGTTTTAGAGCTTAATTAAAAGTATAAGAAGCATCTAGGAATTAGGAGATGGATGGAAGTGCTTAATGAGTGAAGAAGAGGGACTAAAAGAGGAAAAGTGACCTTCCAACCAATGGAAATGAAACACTATGATTTTATATTATTATAATAAGTTTCTATTTGCTAATTTGGGTCAGAACTGAGGAAAAAACGTGGGTTATACCAAAAACAAAGAGAGAGCAAAGGAAGAAGAAAGAAAGGAAGAAGAAGAAGAAGAAGAAGAAGAAGAAGAAGAAGAAGAAGAAGATAGGGAGAAGAGTGAGCTGCCTAAGGTTTTCCAATTCTGGGACAGTAGATAAGTAATTTATCTTCTTCTCAACTAGAATTAATCTCTCATGACATGTTAATCATGCATGGTTAGTGAGAATTATGAAGTAATTGAAGTAGAGCTTTTGGATGGAAGTTATAAACCAAGAGAACAAGAGCTGATTCTATTGATTTTGCTGTTAGAGTAGAATTTTGTACCCACGATTTCATAACCCTAAAAGAGGAATTGGGGAAAGTGCAAAACATGAAAGTTGTAGCTTTATGTCTCATATAAATTCATATGAAACAATTTTACTTGATTCTATGTGTGTGAGGAGATATGACTCCTTCAGCAGGACTAGGTCAAATCCGAACTGAGATGATCTCAGTCTTCTGATTTCTTATATTTTGATGGCTTTATGTTCTGATTTTGACAGAGTGAAAAACATGAAACTTGTAGGGTTATATTCCCTCTAAATACCTGTTAAGCAATTTTGATTAATTTGCTGTGTGGAAAGAGATATGGCTGATTGATTGGGACTGACTCTATACCTAGATGACACACCACCTTTCTTTTAATTCGGTTTTCCAAGAATTTGATGACCATAGACTCAAAATTTGATGATAATCCAAACTTAAAAGTTGTATATTTATATATGATCTACATACCTGTGAAATATTGTTGCCAAATCTAGCATGGTTGCTGAGATATTGTCCCTTTATCATGACTGGTTGTCAACATGTTATGAACCTGCTCATCCTGAGATTTGTCCTTTGTTTTGGTGACCTTATAGACTGAATTAGAAATGAGTAAAACATGAAAAATGTTCTTCATATGTTTTGTAACTGATGGTAGATTATCGTTGCAACTATATGTGTACAGTTTGAGATACACCCAAAAGAGTAAGACCTTCTCAGACTAAGAGGACACTGCAACAGGGCAACATTTAAAAATTCACCACATTTTGTGTGTGTCTGATATTGACCTGAAATTTGAATATGTTGTGTGTTTATGTGTCTAGTTTGTTTGAAAAAAAGAATCAAGTCATTTGGGTGAGTATATCTTGAGTTATTGCGGTGAGAGTGTAGCAAGCTCAGGCTACCCTATTAGGAATATATGCATAAACATAGATCCACTTGCATGGATCATGCACCAAGCATTCATAATCATTTTGATATACTTGTAACCATGTATGTATCAAATTCTAGGGTCTCAAAACTTTGAGGAACCCTAGAGAGAGAACCAAACCTACCGTAAAAGGTCGGTAACATCAAAAGATGAGTAGAAACAATAATTGGATTCAATGTGTGTGAGTAGAAATAATAATTAGATTCAATAGGTGTATGTGATAATTGTATGATATGATTATACTCTATTACATGTATATATAATTGAATTGTTACATGTTACATGGGAATACTAACAAGTGAGAATTAAATGCTCTTAATGATTACTTGGCATATCATTTGTGAATAAGCACTTGCATATGGAACTAAAAAGGGCGTTGTGACTGACTTGTCAAACACTTGCAAATTACAGAAAGATGGACCAATAGGTCCCAAATCATATGTTACATGAATCACATGAATATCCCAGGAGCAATGTTTGCCTTGCTCGGTCACGACAAAAACAAAGCTATTGCATTTGCACTTTGTATAGTCAATTGTTATACTTGCAATGTATATTGATGATATTTGATTATGGATTATGCCATGAGGATTTGATTATTGTTTTTATTCACTGAGTCGCTACTCACCAAATTGCAATTATTTTTCAGATACAAAAGCATAGAGTTTGCACATTTTGGTGCATAAAGTCTTCCATAAAGACACATGGAATATAGTTCGTCAGCTGAATTCCAACTCTCTCTCCTTGCGTCATGTACATACATTTGATAGGAACTAGTTATAGTCATTGGTCCTGACATTAGTTAACACATATGTACATTAAATACATATGATATTATATATGTATGATGAATAAACCTTAATGTGTATGCATTTCTGAGCTTGAAATGTCATGATTTGCAACTGAAGACAATAGTTATAGTTGGTGGTATTAGAGGATTCAAGCACACGCGGGGCAAACGTGTAAATCCCGGTGTGTATGACATCGCGGGGCCGACGGGTAAATCTTGGATGTTGAGTGCTCTGATATGTACTAGTTGTAGCCACGTTGTGATGTTACAATTCGTGATATCAAAGCTGATTTACAAATGAGAACAATGGATGTCACAGTTATTGGTTTGACAAATGAATTTAAATGTTACAGTTTTGGTATCAAAGAGGGCTTAAGCATACGCGAGGCAGACGTGCAAATCCCGGTGTGTATGACATCGCAGGGCCGACGGACAAATCCCGAATGTTTAGTGCTCTGATAGGTACTGATTGTAGCATTACAGATGAATGATATGAGTTAAGTAAATGAATATGGCTGTTACATTTATTGGTATCAGAGCCATATGAATTCTGTTATATGAACATGGTTGTTACAGTTAGTGGTATCAAAACAAATATGAATACGATCGTTACACTGTATTATTTTGATTATCGTTCTCTTGCGGTTATTTTGCAAAGTGGTTTTAAATAATACTTTGAAAGAGGAAAAATAATTAGTAAGTTAAATTTATTGATTGATATAGCTTTAAAACCACATTGTGAAATTTGATTAGATTTGGATCAAAGAATTACACTCCTAATTGGGATGTAAAAAATTTCAACTCATGAGAAAAATGATGAATTATTTTTTTTATCCTTAAAACATAAACTTCATCATTTTGCCTTTTAATATTTATTATTCCCCTCCCCTCCCACTCATCCAAACAAAATTAATACATTTCTCCTCCCTTTCCTTTAATGACTATTTTAGTTAAAATTTTCTCTTTCCTTTCCATCAACTCCCTTCCATTCTCTTTAAAATACCTTTCAATATTTTTAAAATCAAACTGAAGCTCGAACCAATCGGTTGACTCATTTTTCTGTTCAGTTGATTTAATTGGTCTAGTTCAATTAAATATTTTTTAAATTTTTTTGAAAAATATAAATAATGCTTAAAATATTTAAAAAATTAGAAAAAATATATAATATAATAAAATAATAAAAAGCTAATAGAATAAAGTAATAAAAACTATTTTTAAAATTTAAATTTTGAGTAAAATAGTTTAATTTTAAAATTTTTTAAATTTTCATAAACAACAAGTTTTAAATTGAAGTGGTTTGATCTGATTTTTTTATTTTGGACTGTTTTCTTGATTTTGATTTATTTTTTTTTATTATTTGATTTTTTTTGACAAAATCAAACTGAATCATTAATCAATTTCTAATTTCACAAATTCAAACGATTGGTCTGATCTGATTCTGCAAACACTGACACCTTTCCCTCTCCTCACTATCGTATTGCAATGTATAATGTAAGAGAATTTTTTTTTTATTTTATGAGTTTGATTTTAAATGTAATACTTACATAATTTTAAAAACATTAAATCGATATAAAAAAACACACCTTTTAAAAGATGATTTTAAAATTGATGTAGAAAATGTCTTCAAGATGAAAAAACCAATACTCATGCTCAAAAACATCACGAATACAATTAGATCCAGAGTTATTTTTATCCAAATTCACTGCATCCACACGCAAAATTAATGAATTGGAGAAGGGGAGTTTGAAATCATTCAAAATTTTGTAAATAAACCTTTTTTTTTTTTTTTTAAACCGTAAATAAACCAATTTAAACTAATGTATTTTCAATTCCATGGTACCAGCCTACCTATTGTATCATAAAATTTCCCGCGTCCCAAAGAGGAGAAAATTTAGCAGTCCTACATTTCCAAGACGAGAATGGCGTTATCATTGAGAAAACGAGAAAGACAACAATAGATGATGAGTGAGTTACTGAGATGGCGGAGTCTTCCACCTCTTCTATTCTGTCGTCTTCTCTTCTTCCTCTTTGGAATCTGCCGTCTCTTGTCATAATTATATTAAAACAATCAACTTACCTCCTCTTTCGCTTCTTCAAACTTTCCTCTTCGTTTAGCGACATGGGGTCTCCCAGAGCAATTCCTCCACAGGTTTCCTTTCTTCTCTACTCTTTTCTTTTCTTTTTTGCGTTGTTATTGATAATCTCGATGCAATTACTGTTTGTTGTTGTACTTCCTATTATCATGTTTCGTTCATTACTGATATTGTTGGATTTTTTGGGATTATCAAAAAGTTATTATGCAAGACTTCATAGAGTAGTTATTTATTTTAGTGTTTGAGATACAAGCAAACTTGGTAGTCCAAATTAAGCTTCGGCAATATGGGCATTTTGATTGTTTTGTTTCTTGGTAGTTCACACGCTTCTGCGATGACTTCCCATCTTAATTGCAACCATTAGCATAATTCTAGATATGGTGATAAACATAGAATAATCTATTAGACTATGATAATTCTTTTAATGATTAGTTTATCTTAGTCTTCTTCATTATTAATAAACATTGACATTTAATTAGTCTTCTTCATTATTAATAAACATTGACATTTATGTTCTATCATCTGTTGTTTTCCCTTTTGATTTGAGGGAGAAGGGGATACTAACATTTCCTTATATGTGCTCATAGTGTACCTTCCTCTCTTCTGAAAATTTTGAAAATGTTTTTCTATTGGTTTTCAGAAGCCATATATTCGTACCCGAGAGAATCCATACTTTGATGGGCTATTTAAAAATGATAATGGCCCAAAGGATCAGATGCTTACCTTGGACATTCAAGGAAGTGATGGAAGTCGAAATATTTCTCATACGACATCTGATATTAGCGATGTCAGAAGTAAAGATTTTGTTCAGGATATGTCTGAGAAGTTCATGGATTCACTGGAGGGCTCATTTACTGATATTGTTCCAAATCCCATTGAGCAGTCTGCATTTAGGAGTTTGTCAAAGATTGCGAAAACAACTTCATTTGCTTTCCCAAATATTCAGTCTGATTTGAGCTTTGAGGTCAGTGATACATGTGATTCCATGATAGAATCTAGCCCAAAGACCACTGAAGCAACTGAAGAATATCAAATTCTATCTACCTTAGCAAGACCTATTATACAAAAATCCTATAGCATGAACCAAAGGAAACAGGACATGTCAAAGATACCACTTCCTCAGTCTGCAGCATCATTTTATAATGGATTGTCTCCACAAGTTGAAATTGTGGAGTCATGTGAAAGCATTAACAGGCTGAATTTATACTTGAAATCCAGAAGAGATGATGTTCGTGCTGGTGTTCCTGGAAGATTCTTGCATGCTGTAATTGGGCAAGATGTCTCTGGTAATCTCATACTCTGACCACACTTATTGATCAGCTCCTCAGTCTCATTTTTTTCCTCCCAAAATTAACTCCTACTTTTTTTTTTTTATCACTTATAATTTAATGAATGCATAAACATTGAAGACTTGCTAGTGTAACTTCACCCTTGAAAAGGAGCTTTAAAGCTCCCAAATTTAACTGGAATAAGAACAATTGGTACTATACGTACTGACTATCATTTTTTTCCCTGCCTTCATTCCCCTTTATCCGTTTTGCTCCTGAGTAACAGAATATAGTGCTCTTCTAAAAAAAGTTAAAAAAAAAAAGCATATAGTGCTCAGTTTTATGTCTTTTTAATCAATTTCTAATGGAACTACCAGTTTAAGAACCGCCTTTTCTGGGGTACACGAATACAATGCTCAATACCGTCTTATCCCAATGATAAGAATGTCACCTAGCTGACGTAGGGGTAAATTGTCAAGTTTTAAAACTCTCTCAATGATTAGATAAAAATATTTGAAGAAGCAGAAGAAAGAGAGGTATTAACATTAATGTAGTGAATTTGGGAAAACAATATATTATGAAAGATCAATGTGTAGTTACTAAGTAATGTTCATTCTTTTTCTAGTTCTAATATTATAATATTGAGAACAATAGCTGAGAGAGACTCTGTGGCCATCTTAGTACCATCTGATAACTTGTAAGAAATAGATGTCTGAAAAGCTAAGAATATCTATAAGACATTTATACTTACTGGCATCCAATTATAAAGAACTTGATCTTTTAACAATGGTCCTACTTTTTACAGATGTTGGATCCATTGCTTCAACCATCATGCATGCCTTCTACTTGAATGAAACTCTTGAAAGTGACCAGCTCTGCACTGTACCAGTTATTAATATGAAAAGGGCAGACCTAAGCTCTCATGCTGAACTGAAATGGATATTGGATTCATGCCACATTGATGATTCATCTTTAATATTTGTGGATGAGGTATACTTTGATTGAATGAGTAGTTAGAGGTCAAATATTAACACATACACATGCACAACCTGCCTATTGTCCCCCGCCCCCCCACCTAACTGATTTGACATAAAACATTAAGAATTATGTGTGGAAGCATGTATATTTTTTGTGTGCTATATTTGAAAATGACATGATTTTATTTTTCTTGAACTTCTGGTTGACTACCAGCTCTAAACTAAAGTTTAGGCAAGCTGTTCAAGTGAAATGCCCTTTTTCTGAATAGTTTAATGCTGAGCAGATTGACCTGTCATATTATGATCTTTTTGGGAGTCTAAAGCTGGTTCTGCTAAATGGCCATAAGCTCCCAACCAAACAGGAGGTAATAAAATATTGAAAAAAGCAACTCTTACTTTGACTATAACCACTTAAAATGCTTAAGATATTAGTTTCATATTTGAACAGGCACTAAAGCAAGCGATAGTTGAAATATTCAATTGCAGACAGGTGCATTTTGTTAAGTTGTTTGATTAACTCTAAAAATGTCTTGTTCTTTCAGAAGAGTCTATAGTGTGAAAGCACTTATTGTCTGTTTTACAGGGTGAGTCTGTATACCCGGGAGTTGAAAATGTTACTATGGCGCAGGTATGAAACTAAATTATGCTTTGCCTGTAATCCATTTAATTTTTAAGCATTTATTTGGGCACCAAGCTGACAAGCTCTGTTACACCATTTTATGGATAAAGAAGGGCAATACTTTGGTCGATCCTGATTGACGAATAGATCACTCTATAGAATTGTTGTTGTTTTGAAATTTTGTTATAGTAATAAATATGAAGAGAAGTTCACTAAAAGGCACCATGAGGAATGCAACCCACCAACAAAAGGCATAAAATCATTTACAAGATTGGGCGGTCTAGTTTACAAAATCTTAAAGATTACAAGTACCAACAAGATAGTCCCCTAAATCAAGACAACAAGTTCATTTCATGCGTAGGTTTGGGGCATTAGTTTAGAATTGTGATTAATTTATCTATAAACTATTGTAAGATCATAATGGATGACTTTATTAATATAATTAGTTATGAAAGTTGAAAAGTATGATCCTGAACCTTTCTGTATATGCAAATATCATTTTCCATATGCATACTTTCTTTTAACCTCTCTATCATCACGATAAACCTATATGGTAATGGCTATAGGGTATGTACAGGACTCCTCATGCTGCACCATCATTGCTGAAAAGTTCACAGTGACTTCACCTCAGATATTGGCTGGACAAGGATTCAGTAGACTTTTGGTACTTACTCCTAGCTCTCAAATTTCAAAATGTTCTGTTCCGATCTGTTTTTCTGTATTATGTTGTTTGTAATTGTTCGACTTTATACACACACACACCCACCCACACACACACACACACAAAAGGACACTACATCAACTTTCGATATATACAATTATACTTGTTTATAGAAATTAATGTAGTTGTTCAGCAATTATGTGACCCTGGCCCATGGTGTTCTTGGCTCATCTTAGCTGTATCAGTTTAATTTCGCTTAGTTCCTAAAACAATAGTTCCTGTTGCTTTTAGTTAATTTACTTCCTTCAGAGAAACTTGATGGATTTGACATAGAAGAAGGATCTTGGTTCAGTTTTGACTTTTGAACCAAATTACTTGAATGTCACTCAAATTTTATTTTCTTCAGCACCTGTCCCTTGGTCCTCTTTTTTGCTTGCAGTTGGCAGGCATACTCTTGGATACCGGAAACCTTACTGGCCTGCATTGCACATCTAAAGACAAGTTCATGGCTACATTGTTGATTAATGGTGCTGGTCGCTTCGGATGTAATGGTCTTTACCAACTACGTATGTCGGCTTTGTCCTCAACTCCTATTTGGGATTCAGAGCTTGCTACTTTTTCATGCCTGTGTTTATGCAGCTTTTTCTTACATTGGCACTTTCAGTTCTAATTTAAATATCTAAAATTTGTATGTGCAGTGAGATACAAAATGTATGATGTCTCTGATCTCAGAATAATGGACATATTGCGCAAGGATTTTAAGAAGTGGACAAGAGTAGGTCTGGACTTGCACTACTCTGCAATTTCATTGTTTGACATGCATTTTATTTTACGGTGCTACAATTTTTATCATTATGGATAATTATGTGCCAAATTCTAACTTAGAATGTTGTATGAAAGTTGCCTTACTAGATGACCACATCCCAAGTCTTAAGTTGATTTACAAGTTGAGATATTGATATTCAACATATTGTTCACAGATAGGTAGGACACTTGTACAAGATAAGTTGTTGTATGTTTTTGGTAGGGCAATATGATAGCCAACAATCATTTTGGATGGCTGAACATTAAAAATTAGAAATTTGAGCTCAGATGGATCCATGTAACAAACAGTTGCAACAGACTTTGAACCTCTCTTGCAAAACATTCATGAACTTCCTTAACATGCAAATAAGTATGGATTTTTTTAATTTTTTCATGGATTACAAGGCAATTTTGGATATAAATTTTTGTGGATTCAAGCTAAGTATCTACCTCGTTAAAGAGGATTTTTTCTTTCAATGATCAACTAGCATTTGCTCACTTCATGCCTTTAAGAATTATATCAACCTCACTTCTACAATTTCTTATTTTTTTTTTATTACTATTAGGAGAATATCCCATGGAAATATCAATCTTTAATGTACTAGCCAATTGTAAACCTCTGAAATACAATTTCCAGTCTCCTCAAGAACTATTTCTCATTCTTGATTGACTGCATGCACTATTGATTTGGTTTCATAGACACTCTTGCTTTATGAATATTAGTTTGTTCACTGTTAGGTTTAACATGCATTATGTTACCTGGTGCAACAGTTATTATGTCCTTGGAATTGTCACTTAATGAAATTGTGACAAAGAAGTGTAAATGAATGATTAAATTGGACTTGGGCATCACAAATGTTATGAAATTCTTTAAATTGCCTCTTTCATTTTCTAGAGTGCAGATGGATGCACTATTCACGCATCTATTTTATTTGTGGGTGTACTTCCAATTTTTCATCTTAGTGTTTCTTATGCATTGTTATGATATGATATTCTTCTTGAAGCATGCAGCCTTATGATGTACTAGCTTTTTGACATGGAAACTGTTTCATCAGGTAAGCCAGATAGCGTTGGTTCAAGATCATTGGTATCATACATTGGGATGAGTTCTATCGGCATATCAATTGAGCAACTTCTTGTTCATGAAAATAGCTCAACTGAAGAAATCAAATACTTCCAGCGTGAGTAAACTAACATATATAATTTCTTTTACATATCATTCTGTAATGACAGTATTTAGAGAAGAATTTACGTATAACTAAATCAGTTTGCACCTCATAGCAAAAGTACAGTTTATAGTTGGTCATTTCTAAATTGCAAGTCATAATTGCAAATTAAATGAAAGTTCGGTAATTTGATTGTTATCAACCTTGTCATAATGAGCATTTTACCTTATGAGAGCAAGTTCATTTTCTAACAAATAAAAAATAGTTCTTAATGGAACCTCTTAAATGGGAATGCATGGAAAAACACGTTGTTATTCACATTATTCTCTCTCCAAACAGTTTTGCTTGTAGTGAGACTTCTGGTTAATAAGACTTTAGCTTTTGGAGATGAACTGTTTTTCTAATGCTTTTTTGTTAAATCTTAGAGTTGGAGAAACTTCGGATATTCATGATTGTATCCGGGTATTATGATTCGCAGAAGAACTTCAAGGTTTGGAGAAATTATTGTTCTATCATTTATTTATTTATTTGATATCATGACTTCAACCAAAGGCCATGAGCCCTGACCCATTTATTTCCATAGGGACAGTAAAAATGCATGATATTTGGACTTCAACTAAGTTTTCCATACTATCTAAGAAACTAATCATTCATATACCAATCTCCATATTAGTAAGAAGATATTTGAATATATCTGTTTGGACTAACACACTTGCAGAACACTATATTAAAACAAACGAAACAGAAATTACATCGCTAGAGGACCGATATAGATTTTCACTAGAACATTTAAACTCCTTTGAAATAAATTATAACTTTCGTTCACACTTTGATGTCACTTTCTATAACAAAATTTCTAAGAAAGACTATAGTATGAATATTTCTAGTTTTGCCTTAAAATTCTGCTTCCTACTTTAATAAAACTTGCCAACCCTATATCCTGTTTTAGCTCTTTAGCACTCAAACCAGACTTCACATCATATTGAGAAAAACACTGCTTTCTAATCTATTAATTAGAGAAAAAATAATGGTTAGTTAGAGGAGGTGAGGGTCCTCTCAGATTGTTATCATATTGGTTACTGTTTTTGTGGATAATCCTTTTATTGTATAATGTGGTAGTAGGTATAGGAATAATCCTAACACATAGGTCTTGGAGCAACTTTGTCAATTTTATGTAACTTCAGGTGTGTAAGTGGAAAGTTAGTAGATGAAGAAGGTCTGTGTCACTACTATTATTTCAGAAGAGAGATGTACAGTGAATACGCTCTAAGGAGAAGGGCAGGAAGGGTTATACTCACGTGCCGCCATACAAGCTCATTCGAGAGGTAAGGGTTAGGGGGTAGGTGTAGGACTAGTCAGGCGACTGGGTGGATTGATTGTAGATAGGTGAAAGTAATTGAGAGGTTTAGGGAATATTCAATATGGAATATGTGTTGGGATTTCTCTATTGCCTTTTTTGGGATTGGTGTAAGTATTTTTAGTGATGGGAAGGACATAGAGAGCCGTTGATGCAGTGATAAGTATCACTTATCAAACGGGTTAAATGAAGTCTATAGGCTTTTATATTTCTGTGGTTTTTTAGTTTTGTGTACATGGCACAACCTTGGTCACTCGTGACACTATCCTAAGCCCACCAGACAACATCCCTTAAGATATCTTATTAGGTTAGGACTTAGGACCCTTGTCCTTTGGCCCAAAGTCTAACCAAAGCTTGATTAATAAATTAGAATTTGTGTTAACTAATTGAAGGAATACAATCATCTACATTTTTCAAACCATCTATAAGTCCTTGTACCAAGGAGTGGTAAGGTGTAAGCGAGATTTCTTTCAACTTATATTCCCCATTCACCTATTTTAAGATTAGGCCTGAATCATCATGCACACATAATGACTTTATTCCCATTTGACAAGCACTAACCTGAGTGTCACGACTTTATATTTTACCTCCTTGTTAGTACATTGGAACATTAGCTTAAAGAATAGAGAAAGAGAAACAGTTAGGTGGTGAGAGCACAATTCTAGCTCCCCCCACCATTCAGGTAAAGGAACCATCAAAACATAGTTGCCATTCCCTATCATCTTCACTTCTGATGCAAGGCTCTTTATGGAACTCTCCTGTAATTACCCTTTCTATCATGTCATTTGCTACTTAGGAAGGAATTAAGAAAATAGATCAAACAGTGCTTGCAACCTTATGGCTTTACGATAGACAACTTTAATGTCAAACTCGACAAGGAGAAGCAACCATTTTGCAATTCTTCTGAGTGCAAGTCTGGCTAGGTGATACTTGATTGGGTCGGATCTTGTAACTAACTTCACTTTATGGGGCAAAAGGTAGTGCCTGAGCTTTTATGTTGTAAAGACTGAAGTTAGACAATACCTTCTCTAGGGTCGATTGTCGACCTTGGCACCTTGTAAAGCAGCTAAGGTAGTAGACTGGTTTTTCTTGACCATCATCCACTTCCTAAGCTAGTAAAGTACCAATAGAGTTCTTTGTTGAAGTTAAGTATAAAATCATGGGTTCCCCTTTTATAGGCATTGTCATGGTGGTTGGGGAGGCTAGTATTTCTATGCAAGTGAATGCCTAGCTATGGTTTTCCTCCTAAGGGAAGGGAGCTTTGGACTTTAGTAAGGACTATAGAGGAGCCCCGTTTTTAGCCAAAGCAGGTATAAATCTCCTCATATAAGATACTTTGCCTAGCTTTTGAGTAGCTAGTGGAAGCACGCTTGGATTGCTTTAACTTTGGAGGGGTCAACATTTATTCCCTTTTTATGCACCACAAAATCCAAGAATTTCTCGACTCCCACATCAAAAGCACACTTAACGAATTCATGCCAAGATTGTACTTATTGCATCTTTCAAACACCTTTTCTAAGTGTTTTAGGTGGTCTTCCACCTTTTTCGACTTTACTGCTACATAACCTACATGGTCTTCCATGAAATCATATATTATGTCATGAAATAAAGAGACCATGTGATATGAATGTGGGTAATTTATTCCAAACCTGTATGCAATATTAATACTCTTGCCCTAGGATCTATCAATAATCAAGCAATAAATTTTTAAATTCCAACTAGATCTCTAGAAAACTTGTTTCTAGCAATTTAAATTATAAAGATTTAAATATTGTTAATCCAATAACTTAAATTAATTAAAGCCAACGTAAACCTGAAATTAACTAGTCTGTAAAGTTATTAAGAATCCATTCAATAATCTCACCAAGTTATTTCAAGAACTTAAGAACATAACAAGTCTCACAAGCAATTAAGCGAAAAATCAACATTATTCATCATTAATTAGGCTTGGCTGAATTGGGGCTATTTATAGCCTTTATATTGCATAACTTCCTATTTTAAATAATAGCTTCCTAATTAGAACAAAACAATTCAAATCCATGAACCTAGCTAGCTAATTTGGCCATTGTGGCCATCAAGAAAATAGCTAAACAACTTAATCCTAACGAAAATAGAAGATGAATAATGCCAAGTTGGCCTATGAAGAATTCAGTCAAAGGGAAATTCAAGGTGTCCTAAAACACTAAATAAGAGTTGCTTACAAAAAATAAACTCTAACAAAGAATCCTAATCCAAAAAGAAGATGGAAAATTCTGGCCAATAAGAAGGAATTCAAAAGAAAATGGGAAGACAATTCCAGCTAAACAAATCTTGGAAGATCTTTGACTTTAACTTGGACTTGTTGACCTTGTCTTCCCATGTCTTTGGAACACCATCTTCCCACGTCTTTGGAAAACCATCCTCCCATGTCTTTGGAACCTTATTCGTTAAGACAACCTTATTCACTATGTCTTGTTTTAAATGAAATCTTTGTCTTATTCCAACATAGAATCTGTCTTGTTCCAAGACATAATATTTTGGGCTTTTCTTATATTTTGTTAGGCTTGTCAAATAGACTCCATATTGGGCTATCACACCTTGAATTGAGGCCCATTGGGCTTGATGAAGGTTCATTAAATGCTCCGTGCACCAAGCTCTATCTTCAAGCTCCAATCTTTGAATTCATCATGATGGTGTCCAAGCTTGATCACATCATTCCCTCCTTTGGAATGATTCGCTCTCGAATCTTGCTCTACAAGAATATCAAAACCAAACATAAGAACTAACAAAGATAAATTTAATATTAAACTTACCGTGCATGTTCTTCCACCGGCATCAAACACAAGTCACATAAATCCACCAAAAACAAGGTTAGAATTCGCCCATCTTAACAAAGACACATTAGAAGAATGGAAATTATATTTAGACACTTAAAAGAATTCCAAAAACGTTTTCTCCACCTAGTATGAATAAACACTAAAGCATTAAACTTCTTTCAAACTAAAACATTAGATAAAGTGAATTTAAGTTTAGCAAAACAAAATCTAGGAAAGCTAGAAACGCAAAAATCAAAAGAATTTTTCCAACAAAACAATCGTTGGTACTAAAAGAAAGCTTAGGAATGTTAGAAACAAAACAATCCCTTTTACACAAATTTTCAACCTCACTCATTGCACCTCATTTTTCTAAAGAATCAAAAGTATAACCAAATTGAAGCTCCTCCTCTTTCTTAGGCACCTCTAATGAAAACAATCCTTCACAACTTTTAAAAAGAGATAAAAAAAACACTATACAAAAGATCATATAATTTGATAGTAGCATTATATATTTCTTTAAACAAAAATATGGTTGTAGGTGCTTTGGAAGTATTGGCTCACTCTCATCACTCTTATTTATATAAAGATTTTGTCTTTGCACACCCTTTCCTTTTGCATGCATTGCTCTTTTTTTATGTGCATCTACTCTAGCCTCTCCTTTTTCCTCTCTAAGTTCACATCTTTCATGGGTTTTCTCACAACTCTTATTTTATTATGCAATTTATTATTTTTCTCTCATGTGCACACGTTTTCATATATTTGCTTTGGAGATAAAGGATTAAGTACAATATGATTCCCATGAAAATCAAACTCATAAATGTTAGTAAACCCATCATGCTTAGCTTTTCTATCAAATTGCCATGGTCGCTCCAATAATATATGATTAGCTTGCATTGACACAATATCACATAAAACTTCATCAACATATTTGCCCATAGAAAAGAAACACTAACTTGCTTAGTAACTTTAAGCTACACTATTATCATTAAGCCATTGCAAGTTCTAAGGTTTAAAATGTTTAAGAGTAGACAAGTTTAATTTCTCTACCATATAAGTACTAGCAACATTTGTACAACTACCATCGTCAATAATTAAACAACATACCTTACCTTGGATCCTACACCTTGATTGAAAGATGTTTTCCCTTTGCTCATCATCATCTTTAATTTGGGCACTTAAAGATCGCCATGTAACTAGAATTTCTTTACTATTTATCTCAAGAAGATCATCATCACTAGTATCAATGAGTGTGTGCACCTCGGGATCACTTTCCTCATCATCATCACATTTTATCTTGCTATTAACAATTATCATTGATTTCTTATTTGAACATTCTTTTGCTATATGACCTTGCCCTTTGCACTTGAAGCACTTTATAGAACTTGTTTTAGATTTAGGTACCTCGGCCTTGATGTTGGACCTCCCTCCTTTTTGCCTCCCTGTGTATATTTGACTTTGGCCTTGGGCTTTTCCTCTTGACTACCATTTGTTGTTTGAAAGCTGGGCTTTGACGTCTTCCCTTTTTATTGCTTTTCCATATTGAGGGCAATATGGTACAAGTCCTCCAAATCTTTGTAAGGGTATAACTTAACTTGGTTAGCAATCTCCCTATTAAGTCCACCAAGAAAACGGGCTATTGTTTGCTCCACAATCTCCATTTTTTCGATGCAGATTAGTGTTACCTAGGGGTGAGCAAAAAACGGACTGGACCTAAAAAATCGACTGAACCAATTTGATTTGGTTCGGTTCAATCCTTTAACAAATTTGGTTCGTTTAGGTTTTCATTTTAAAAAATTTTGATTTTCAGTTCATTTATTATATAAAAAATCGAATAAATCAAAATTATTAATAAATCAAATCAGATTTAAAATATATGTAATTTAATTAAATCGAATCAAATAGAACCGAACTGAAATTTTATAGGTTCAGTTCGGTTCAATTTATATGTTTGTAAAATTCAGTTTATTTGATTTTTCAAAAATTTCAGTTTGGTTCTGCTTGTAAGTATAAAATTTGGTTTGACTAATTTTAGTAAAAAACTAACCGAACAAACTGAACCAATCGGTTTGCTCACTCTTAGTGTTATCCACGCTTTTAGAACCTTTTCCTCATAACACATTTCATCTCATGCTAGTACAAATAGATTCATCACCTAGTATATTTCAATTAATCTCACCAAACAAGTGCATAATCAACAAATTCAATAACAAGTTTTACCTTCTTTTCTTCACTATAGTTATAACAATAAAAAATTGATTCTACCTTCTTTTCCCATGTTAAATAGGCCTTGGGGTCACTTTTACCTTCGAAGGTTGGAATTTTTATTTTAATGCTTCCTAGGTTGCCATCTTGCTTCTTGTGCCTTTGGGAATTTTCATCCATTGATTCACCATCATCGTCATCATGAACAAATCTACCACGTCTTACTTGCCTCAAAGATGTATTGGTGGTGTTAGAATTGTTGGTGATGTTGCAACTAAACTCCATCATATCCCTCCTCCCCATCAATTTCTCCATCTTCTCATGCATAGCTTTCATAAAAAGCCTCTACTCCGAATCTTCTTGAGGCTCTATCATGGTTAGTAAACAAGAAATGAAGTCATCAGAAACAATCCCTTATATGCTTACACTAAAAAAGATTACATTCCTCTCGTGTTTCACACAATAAGACTTTTTTCCTCTTATGATCTCACCTCTTTTGTCATTTACCCTTTTTAGTTCTTTTCTTTAAGTTCTTTAGGAACTAAAGTTACTATTGTCAAATTTAAAATTTATTACTTAAACAAACAAGTAATTCCAAACTTTAATAATGACTTTAGAACACAAAAAAACAAAAAACAACTAGAATCAAAACAGAAAGAAAAAGAATCAAGATTAACAAGAATAGTGTCAAATTGCAATTTGGGAGATAAAGAAGAATAGGTTTTTTTTTTTTTTTTGCAAATTTTAAATGGAACAAAATCAATGAATTTTTTATGTTAAACCAAATCCAAATAATTTGCAAATCAACCAATTCAAACTTCCTTTTTGCAAAATAACTCAATTGTAATTAGCTTCTTCTCTTTCTTTCTTTTCTTTTTCATTTCTTTTTGTTTTGACATCTTTTTGTTTTTTTTTTTTTTATTTGAAGCTAAATCATAAACTTGGAATACAAGAAAACAATTGAACAATGCAAAACACTTAAGAAGCTGAATTGAAGAAGAAGAAGAAGATGTGATTTTGCAAAGTTGCTTCTTTTGAATTTTGGATGTAATTTCGATCTTGGGAACTAAAATTAAACACAAAGAACTTGTTAAACAAGATAAACAAATGTTTTTAGATGAAAGAAAATACAAGGAACCGAATTGTAATAAAACCAATGGAATTTGCCAAATTGATTTTTTTGGTGATTTTAATGATGCAAAATGGATCAGAACTGAAATTAAAAATAAAATAACCAATAAACAAGATGAACAAACAGATTTGATGAAAGAAAATTTAAGAAAACAAAATTGAAGAAGATGAGAAGTAGGAACAAATTGACACTACATAAAGAACAAACGGTTAGAAGAAGAAACCAGATGCAAAACACAAAAACAATGAACACAAAAGATACATACTTGATAATTGAAGACTTACCTCTGATGCCAAATGATGCGAATGTGGATAACTTGTCCTAAACTAGTATGCAATGTTAATATCTTTGCCCCAGGATCTATCAAGAATCAAACAATAGATCTTTAAATTCCAACTAAACCTCTAGAAAACCTATTTCTAGCAATCTAAGTTATAAATATTTAAAAGTTGTTAATTCAAGAATCTAAATTAACTGAAGCCAATTTAATCCTAGAATTAGTTAGTTTGTAAAGTTATTAAGAATCTACTCAACAACCTCACCAAGTTCTTTCAAGAACTCAAGAAGAGAACAAATCTTGACAATCAATATTATTCATCATTAATTAGGCTTGGTCAAATGGGAGCTATTTATAGCCTTTACATTGCATAACTTCTCATTCTAAATAATAGCTTCCTAATTCGGTCAAAACAACATGGTGGTGTTGGCCATCAAGAAAATAACTTGTTGGCCTTTGAGCACCAAGAATGGGGTTGAATTGGTGACAATTTAAAAATTTAGAGGAAAGATAAAAAATTTGGGAGATTGAAGGAAAAGAAGGAATGAACACATAATGTTTTTATAGTGCTTCGGGTGTTAATGAGCCCTACATCCCTACATCCACTCCCCAATTCTTCACAATTGAGTGTTCTACTAACTGAAAATTGTGTTTCCAACCTCATATCAAATTTGTATAATGTGTTTTAATGGCTCACACACAATCTTATAATTTGTGTTTTAAGGCTCACACAAAACTTTACTCAAATATTTTCACAAAGGCTCACACTTAATCTAATACAAGAGTTTTGACAACTAAGCTAACTCTCAAATCCAATTACAATAATGTTTAATGCTTATACCCAACAATATTAAAACACCCAACAATATTAACTCACATATAAAAAATAAATAATATTCTTTTGAATTCATGTATGTTTGGTGGAGTATTTATAGACAATAACCACCAAAGAGACGTTGCAAAGAAACTATGTCTAAACCTCTAAGGTAAGCTAGGTAGATTTTGCATTAAATGTCTGTCAGACTAAGTTCGAGATGGTGACTAGTATTTCACGGTTGCAAATTTTCACTTTGCACTAGAAAGACTGAAATCGCAATAGGGAACCCTGTTTGTATCTAACGGCTAGTCCATGTGGCGTGCTATTACTAGTCTTCCAAGGAACATAGCCATTGCATTTATCTAACCAACCAAAAGTCACAGTCACGATTAAGGTTCTTCTTGGACACGACAGTGACACCAAATTCTTGTATTTGGTAAGAAAAAAAATTCTTCAATGGGTCGCGGTCTTGATAGCTTGTTCACCCTCGCGAATTTTGATATGTCAACAGTTATTTTGGACACTTGGCAAGTTTTGGTTGCGGACTTGGTTCCCTACATACAAATACAAAAGTCGCGATTGCGATTGGGAATGCGAAAGTCACCGCGAATCAGCCTGTATGACAATTATGTATTTTTTGGCAGGATCGCAGTTGCGATTTGCTCCGCGAATTCGTTTGGTTCAAGTTCATCCATTATTGTTGCAAGGTCGCAGTCGCGATTTTAAAGTTCTTGACTGCGAATTGTATGTCTTACACAATGTTTGAGATTTAGCCTTCCACCCAACTTTCAATGCAACTCTATCTTAAAAACTTCAAAAACAATACTTAAACAAGATATTAGAAATTATCAATCTTCATTATGAAGATCAAAAGAGACATTTGACTTAGTTTTGATCAACTTAGTCCAACAATCTCCCTCTTATTGATTTTGACAACTTTGATTTTACAAAAGGTCATTACATAAGTATGAAGTTGAGATAATTAACATTTTTTAACAGAATATGTGTTGAGAGGCTAAGTTTAGCAAGGATTTAGATTTTAGATTAGATTGCTCCCCCTTGACTTATACTTCCCTTTGATTATATGTCATGCAATTTCTTTCATCATTTCTCTATCCCTTTGTCAAGACAAAAAAGAGAGTAGAAGTTAAAAGTGAGTAAAAGTGCATAGGTGACATAATTCGAAGAGGAATTTGGATATAAAATAGAAGAGCAATCACACATCATAAACAAACACATGAAGTATAAATTGCAAATAATTTTATTTATGTAAATGAGTAGAAATAGAAAGATGAGGGATCACAAACTTAGGCCACAAAACAAAGTGAATAAAAAATAATACAAGCTTAAGAAAGAACACTAAAAGATTAGAGAGTTATCATCATCTCTAAAATCAACAATGTCTTCATTTGCACCTTCTCCTTATGCTTCATCCCCTTCTTCCACCTCTTGATCTTTTTCTTCTTTCGGAGTATCCTCTCAATCGTCAAAATTAGGGAGGTGGCAAGGGGTAGCACCCACCTCTTGGAGATCCACTAAGTCATTGTGGAGGTGGAAAAGTAGAAGAAATCTCCTCTTGATCATCCTTATGACTTTGTCTAATTTCTTATTTATTGAGGAGAGAGAAATGACAGAGGACTTGGTTTTATGTTTAGGCTTGGGAGATAGAATTGGTTGGGTACCCTTTTTTCTCACAAGCTTCTTCCTTTTTGAGGCTTGAGAGGTTTCAAGCTTTTTAGCCCCAAAAGAACCCAAAGCATAATATAAGAGTTCGGTTGTATAGCCTTAGCATTGACAAGGTAAGGCAAGTCAAGAAAATTATGGGATGACAAATATTTCTTTGTGAGGAATTTTTCATTTTCCTCATTTAGGGCCCCACATACCTATAGATTGTTGTGACATGAGAGTAGAAGGAATTGACTTTTGGGCTTGATACTCATGTAAATCAATTGATCCACAAGGTATTGGCCGGTTTGGATGAGTTTGTTTTTGGTTAAGCAAAATAGGAACGCTAGGTCCTTTTAAGAGACTTTTTCGTTCCCATTACCTTTGACATTTATAGAACATGTGATGATACGATGGAAGAGCCAATCTGGAAGGGTCCGGATATACTTAGCCAAAGATGTTTTTGGGACATGTTTTGTTTCAATGGAGATTTCAGACTAGAATTTGGAGTAGATGATATCAAGCGCAGAGATGATGAAAGGGATATCATCTCCCACTTAAAGGTTGAAAAGGTTAGAGAGTTGTCCAAAGGTTATAAAATAAGGCTCCCCGAAAGATTAACCCATACTAACCTGCTTTGGATTTGGCTCTTCTGCTCAATATGACTGTGCACATAAACTCTTTAACTATTCCTTCGTATCTAGGTTTATCTCGAAAGATAAACTCGTTCCAGCCCAAGTTAGATAAGAAGCATGAATTTCATCTTTGATTCCTAGGGATTCAAGAAGAAAAGATGAGGGAATGTTGTTAGGATGGATGATTTTAGTGGAGTTGGCTTTGTAATGGTCTTTCTCTTCTTTGGTGATCCCTTTCATCAAGTGAAGAGCAGGAGGACCAGAGTGTTGGACTATGACCTTCCCTTTCTCTGCTCTAGAGAGCTTTTTGGGTGCCATGAGAGAAGTTAGAAGATAGCAGTAGGCTTGAGACAAGAAAATGAAGATAAATGAAGAGAATGTGTAAAAGTGAAATGAAGGAGTGTTAGAGTGGTTTAAATAGGTAAAAATTTGATTAAAAAACGGTAAAAAATTGTCAAATTTGCAATAAATGAGGGGGTGTCATCGATTGACAATCAAATCAATCAATGCTTGACAGTTACTTTAATTCGCTATCGCGAACGTTAAGTCGCGACCACTAATTACAAAAAATATGAGTAACGGATAAGAATTCCTCGAAAATCGAAGGAATCAATGGTCAAAACTTTTAAATTTTAAAAAAATTTACGGTGGAGAATTAAGATCGTGATCGCAAATTTGACGTATGACAAGTTTGATAAGTGCCTGTAAAATGCGACCACGAAAGGAAAGTAACGATTGTGAATTACGAGACAACAAGAGAAATGAGGAAGAGATAAAAATTGTCCTTCCTAATTGTGATCCACTTAATGTATTGATGATTGATTCTTGCAAATTGACATAAAGCAGTACATCTGCATAAGGAATTAAAACATCCAAAGTAATGAAGTGCATATCTATCCAATACATCCATTTACTCAAAAAACAAACTAAATAAAGAACATTCTATAAGATTTGATTTTCACCCTAAGTAACTTTCATTAAGCGTTCCTAACTCCCTCTTAATGAAGTTCATCCTTTCTTGATTAAGGGGTTTAGTGAAAATATCTGCAAGTAGATGATTAGTGTCAATAAACTCTAACATCACATCGCCATTTTGGACATGATCTCGAAGAAAGTAATGCCTAATGTCAATATGTTTGTTCCTAGAGTGTTGAATGAGATTTCTTGAAAGATTTATTGCACTTGTGTTGTCATATTTGATGGGAATATGATCAACAACTTTGCCATAATCCTTTAGTTGTTTCATCCAAAGAACTTGAGTGCAACAACTTGCTTTATATTCTGCTTCAACAGTGGATAAAGCAACTGAAACTTGCTTCTTACCAAAACAAGAAACTAAGCATTCTCCTACAAATTAGCAAGTTCTAGAAGTGTTTTTTCTATCTAGTAAGCTACGAGCATAATCCGCATCCGAATATTCTAAAAGGCCAAAAGATGAATTTCTAAGATACCATAAACCTAAATGCAATGTACCATGTAAACACTTAAGAGTCCTTTTAACAACATTAAGATGTGATTATTTAGGACATGATTGAAACCTAGCGCACATGCGTACACTAAACATGATGTCTGGTCTAGAGGTAGTAAGATAGATTAAAGAACCAATCATATTTCTATATCTCTTTTCATCAACACTTGATTCATCTTTGTCTAGTGTGATGATAGCACTCATTGATGTCTTTACTACTTTGCATCCTTCCATACCAAATTTCTTGAGTATCTCTTTTGTGTACTTGGCTTGGTTGATAAATATTTCCTCTTTGGTTTACTTGATTTATAGGCCAAGAAAGAATTTGAGCTCTCTCAACATGCTCTTCTCAAATTTTTTAGTTATACACTTGGCAAAATCCTTACAAAGAGATTCATTAGTAGCACTAAATATAATATCATCAACATATATTTGTATAATGAGTGTCTTGATTGTGCTTTTCGATAAACAAAGTTGTATCAACCTTCCCTTTCTCAAAATCATTTTATAAAATAAATGATCCAAGTCGTTCGTACCAAGTTCTTAGAGCTTGTTTCACACTATATAAGGCTCTAGTTAACTTATAAATATGATTGGAAAAATGTGAGATTTAAAATCAGGAGGTTGTTCAACATAAATTTCCTCCTCAATGAAACCATTTAAAAATGCACTTTTAACGTCCATTTGAAAAAGTTTAAAGTTCGTGTGACATGTATAAGCTAAGAGAATCCTAATGGCTTCTAATCTTGCTACGGGGACATAGGTTTCATCATAATTAATGTTTTCCTCTTGGTTGTACCCTTTGCAACCAATCTAGCATTGTTTCTAGTAATGAAACCTTGTACCTCTCACTTATTCCTAAACATCCACTTGCATCCTACAATGAGGTGTTCCTTAGGCCTAGGAACAATTTTTCATACTTTGTTTCTCTCAAATTGGTTGAATTCCTCTTACATGACAATCACCAAACTTTCATCATCAAAAGCCTTTGAAATTTTTGTTTGTTGTGGTTGGAATTCCTTTTCTTCTTTTGATGATTTGTCTTCATCACGATTTATAACAATTTCTCTTGAAGTTGACTCTAACTCTATTTTCTCAAAGTCACCTGCAAGATTATCAACAATAGAACATTTTCCAAGATTAAGTTTACTAGATTCATCAAACACAATGTTCATTAACTCCTCAACAACCATAATACTTTTATTGAATACTCGATAGGTTTTACTAGGGGTCAAATATCTTAGAAAAATAGCTTCATTTAGCTTAGAATCAAAATTTTCAAGATTGTCCTTGGTATTTATGGTGTAGCACTTACACCAAAAAACTCAGGTATGATAACTTAGACCTTCTACCATTTCAAAGCTCATAAGAAGTTTTATTGATAATGAGTCTTTTGAAAGCACGATTAGCAATGTAACAAGAAATATTGATGGCTTCGGCCCAAAAACAATTAGGCAAGGAAGACTCATTGAACATGCTCCTAACCATTTCTACTAGTTTCTATTTTTCCTCTCTGTAACACCATTTTGTTATGGTGTTCTAGGAGTTGAAAAATTATGAGAAATCTCATTTTCTAGACAATAAGATTCAAAAGATTCATTTTAAAATTCTCTTCCATAGTCACTCTTTATAAAAGAAATAAAGTAACCCTTTTCGTTTTGAACTCTTGTTGCAAAATTTTTAAAAACATCGAAAATGTCATCTTTATGAGCTAGAAAGGATACCCAAGTAAACCTAGAATAATCATCAACTAGGACAATTAGTTTCCACCTAAACTAGCACTCCTAGTAGGTCCAACCAAGTTCATATGGATAAGTTAAAGAGCTCTTGATGTACTTACAACATTCTTTGCCTTGAATAAAGATAGATATTGCTTTCCCATTTGGCATGGTCCACATTTTGTCCTTTGAGAATTTTAGCTTGGGAAGACCTTCCACTTGCTTTCCTTTTGATAGGCTTTGTAGGAGTTCCATACTAGCATGACCAAATCTTCTATGCCAAAGCCAAAATTTGTTGCTAAGGGACACAAGACACTTGAAGGATTGTTTAGCCAAATTGTCTAAATCAATTAAGTAGGTGTTGCCCCTCCTTTCACCTTTGAAGACTACCCTTTTATTCACCAAATTGGTAACTCGGCACTCTCTAGGGTCAAAGGTGACTTTGTTACCTTTATCACATAATTGACTTACATTTAGCAAATTATATTGTAAACCATCTACAAGAAGAACATCATCAATAAGTGAACAACCATTCTTACCAATTGTTTTAATGCCAATTACCTTACCCTTGACATTTTTCTCAAAAGTGATTTTGCCACCTTCTTTCTCTTTTATGTTTATGAATAGCTTCTTGTTGCTCATCATATGCTTTGAGCGTCCACTATCCACATGCCAATCATTGTCTTCATTGGTGGCTGCTATACAATCCTACACAACATAAACAAATCACTTTTGTTTAGGTACCTAAACATACTTAGGTGCTTAGGGGTTAGGCTTAGAAGGGTCTTCTAATTTGAGGTGAGCCTTCCTAATATAACAATAGATATTTATATGACTAAACTTCATGCAATAATGACATTGGAGTTTAGACTTGTGAGTCTTTCTCCTATACATAGCTTTAGCATGAGTAGGGGATACTTCTCATATTATGATGATGTGAGTATGAGCATGTGCATGAATGGTTAGGAGTATATGAGAATTTTTTGTGTGTTGGGGTGAACATGTTTCTTGGTGTAGATGTACGCATGGTTATCCCTTTTTGGTGTAGGCTTTAAGCCTTGATATGTCTTCCCTTTACCCTTGGGCATTAGTGGCTTAGTGTTATGAGCACTCTTTCTCCCAACTACCTCAATACTAGATGTTTGAGGTATTGAAGCTCTAATAAAAGTAGTGAGAGGGGGGAGTAGATGATGAGGAGGCTTCATTGAAGCCAAGACGATGTCTAACTAGAGGGGGTCTTTAAGATGTAATTAATATATCTAAAGCTTTCTTCCTTTTGTGAAACTTAGAAATAAAATTTCTAAACTCAATTACCTCTCATTTTAAGGTATTATTTTCCTTTCTCAAGGAATTTAAAGAAGATGAAGACTTTGTAAGAGTTTCTATAGATTTTTTGAGTTCTTCATTAGAAATCCTCAATTCACTGACAAACTCATTTAATGAGTTAAACTCATTTTCCAGTTTTGAGCATTTCTTTTTGTAAGTTTTCATTTGTGACTTGTATTTATCACATCTTAAGGTAAGAGCTTCTAAGAGCTCATCATCCACATCATCTAATGCATCACAGTTTTCACAAGAATGGGATGAACTTATCTCATTTAAAGAGTCATCTTATCCCATGAAACATAGATTTGCCACTTCTTCATCTTCATCCTCCTCACTAGAGCTGTCATCCCAAATACTTTTGAAACTTTTCTTCTTTTCTTTGTCTTCTTTCTTCTTTTTTTTTTTTTTACCTTGAGGCAATCATACTTGATGTGGCCTTGTTTGCCACACTTATAACATGTTACTTCACTCATCCTTTCTTTAAGGTTTGGGAGATTGAAGGAGAAGAAGAAGGAATGAACGCACTATTTTTATATTGATTCGAGTGTTAATGAATCCTACATCCACTCTCTAATTTTTCACAATTGAGTGTTCTACCAACTCAAATTGGTGTTAACAAGCTCACACCAAACTTGTACAATGTATTTTAACGGCTCACGCATAATCTTACATAAGGCTCACGAAAATCTCACTCAAGTGTTTTCACAAAGGTTCACACTTAACCTAATACAAAGTTTTGACAATTAGGCCTACTCTCAAAACCAATTACAAGAGTGTGTAATACTTACACCTAATAATATTAACTCACATATAAAAAATAAAAGGTTGAGAAGTAAAATTGCAAGAGTTTGGCTATAATCAATGATATTCTCTTGTATTCATGTATGTTTCGTGGAGTATTTAGAGATAATAACCACCAAAAAGACGTTATAAAAAAACTACGTCTAAATCTCTAAGGTAAACTAGACAGATTTTGCATTAAATGTCTGTCAGACTAGTTTTGCAGTCGTGAATTTTCACTTTGCACTAGAAAGACTAAAATCGCGGTGGAGAATCCTGTTTGTATCTAATAGCTAGTCCACATGGCGTGCTGTTATTACTCTTCCAAGAAAAATAGTCGTTGCATTTTCCAACCAACCAAAAGTCATGATCGCAATTAAGGTTCTTGGACATGACAGTGACCACAAATTCTTCTATTTGGTAAGGAAAAAATGCTTCAATGGGTTGCGGTCTCGATAACTTTTTCACCCTTGCAAATTTTGATATGTCAACTGTTATCTTGGACACGTGACAAGTTTTGATTGCGGACTTGGTTCCCTCCATAAAACTAGAAAAGTTGCGGTTGCGACTGAAAACGAGAAAGTCACCGCGAATCAAACTGTATGACAATCATGTCTTCCTTGGCAGGATCGTAGTTATGATTTCACAAATTCTTCTGGTTCAAGTTCATCCATTCTTATTGCAAGGTCGTGGTCGCGATTTTAAGGTTCTTGACCGCGAATTATATGCATTACACAATGTTTGAGATTTAAACTTTCATCCAACTTCTAATGCAAACTTATCTTAAAAATTTCAAAAAACAACACTTAAACAAAATGTTATAACTTATCAATCTTTATTGTCAAGATCAAAAGAGTCTTTTGACTTAGGTTTGACCAACCTAGTCCAACATAACTAAATAACTTAATCCTAATGAAATATAAGATGAATAATTCCAAAAATTTGGTCTATGAAGAATTCGGCGAAAGGGTAATTAAAGGCATTCTAAAACACTAAATATGAGTTGCTTCTAAGAAATAAACTCTAACGAAGAATCTTAATCCTAAAAGAAGGAAAATTTCAACCAATAAGAAGGAATCCTAAAGAAAATAGGAAGACAATGACAACTAAGCAAATCTTAGAAGATCTTCGACTTTGACATGGACTTGTTGACCTTATCTTCTTATCCAAACATTTCTTTGACCTTATCTTCCCATGTCTCTGGAACTTTATCTGTTAGGATAACCTTATCCATTGTCTTTTTTTAAAATAGAATCTTTGGAACTTTATCTTCCTAATATTTTGCGCTTTTCTCATATTTTGTTGGGCTTGTCAAATAGACTATATTAGGCTATCACACCTTGAATTGAGGCCTATTGCGCTTGATGAAGGTCCACTAAATGCTCCATGCACTAAGCTCTATCTTCAACTCTAAGCTCCAATCTTTGAATTCACCATGATAGTTGCCAAACTTGATCACATCACCATGACCCTTTAATAGTGATGCCTACATTATTCAGTCCACAAGACATGATTGTATAGTAGAAATGGCCAGTGGGTATATGGAAGGCAATTTTCAGGCATCTTCCAAGGCCATCAAAATCTGGTTGTATCTGCTAAACCTATCCAAAAAGGAGATTATCATATGATCTATTGTTGCATCCACCATATTGTTAATGTTTGGTAGATAAAAGTTGTCTTTCAGGTAAGCCCTTAGCAAAAATCAACACAAATTTAGATCTGCCCATTCTTTTTTGTAACTTGCACTATATTATCCAACCAAATGGAGTGTTGTAGGGCCTTATGAATCTTGCCTTCAGAAGTTTTTTCAATTCTCTCTTGATTTGTATTTCCACTTTATGGGTAAATGACATTGAGTGTTATTTGATAGGCTTAGCTCCAAGACTCACGCATAAATGATGAGTTAACGGTTTTGGATGTAGCCCAAACATCTCACATTCCCATGCAAAGACATCCCTATACTTCTTCAATAGAGCGACTAGGACCTCTCGAGACCATGAAGGTGGACTTTTGCTTATTTAAACAGGCTTAGGTAGTTTCCCCTCATCAGCCTAGTTCACCTCTTCTAGCTCTTCTCATCTTGGCTTTAGGCAATCTTATAGCTGTTTGAGGGCCATTGGTAGGTACCATTCATTATGAGCTTTTGATTTGTGTGTTTGTTGTAGTTGGTATTGTGTTTCTGGATGTAATGGGTTTCATTTATTCGGGGTGTAAAAGTAGCGTCTAATGACATAGGGCTAGGGAGAGCTCTTTCGTATGGCTCGCAAACTGTTGCAAGTGATACACCTTTCTACCATTCAGATGGTGAAGGACTCAACACTGATCTTATTCTAAACATAGCCTCTTTGCTGCCTTTTCCTGTTACCTCTGTTGCATGGTCTTACCCTCTTTTTGGTAGTCCTTTGTCGTAACTCCTCCCAAGTGGGTAATGGAGTCCCTTCTTGTTTAGGTATGGCAATCTCACATTCTTCTGCAAATTCTCTAAAAAAGTTGGCTTCGACAAGGTGGGTTTACAAACTTCAGAGCATCCTTTGGTGGCGGGGATGAAAATGTCTTTTTCCTTCCAATAACCTTTTATAAATTGATGTGAGGTGGATGAGATAAGATTGTGTTCATGAAGCTATTTCCTTCCTAGGAGTTGACATTGCTATCGAAGCATCGACTATATGGGACATTGTGGGTTCTTTGATGGTGTCTACCTTTAAATCAATATTGGTGTACCCTAAATTCTCTAGGGATGATGAGTCAAATCCGAGATCATTATGGGTTGGCATATAACATTTTCTTCACTACCACTCATGGCTCTAAAAGTAGCAAAAGGTAGGATATTTATACAAGACCTGTTGTCAATGAAGGTTCGTTTATTGTGGTGCCTATTTGTTGCACTTTCCACATACAAAAGGCAGTTATGTTTCCAGTCACTGCCACTCATATCAACCTTGGTGAATATGAGCACATGTTCATTTGCACTTGCTATTTTACCCAACCTTTGATTGACCATAGCACACTCCTCAGCTCAACATTGAGAGATGTGAGTAATAGCTAGAATTGAGGCCTTTGCTTCCTCCCCAAGTCCCATTTGATCCATCACGACGAACTCTCACTATTTTCAATTTTCTTCTATCCTCTTATTTGTCTCCTTTTCTTGTAGGAAAGCATAGGATGTGGAAGCCTATTATCTATGACCTAGGAAAGCACATGCACTATCATATTGGTTTGAGCACCGTTTTTTTTTTTTTTTGGGGGGGGCGGGAGGGGTGTTGGTTTATACTCCATCCCTTTTAAGTATGAGTTCTCCTTATCTAACCCTCTTGAAGAAAAGCCTCTTAAAGTGTGACAATCCTTGGTTGGGTGCCTATTACCATGTGAAATGGACAATACTTTGGATCAACTCTCTCTTGATCGGTTGACAATCTCTCTCTTGGGGGGGAGGTCAACATTCCCATATCTAATCCACTAATCCAGAATTGCATACACTTTGTTCATGGCGCAAGGGAAAGGTGGGACATCATTGTTTACTAGCTTGTGAGCCTTCCTTGGCGGAGCCTTCGGTTTTAGTCTCATACCACGGCCTCCCCCCTTTTCATTCTTGTATGAAATTTACCACCGCATCTCTATTTTTGAAGCATCCTTCGAATTTTTGCTTCATGATAGTGTTGCTCGTCCTTCTTGCATCTTCCACCAAGGAAGCAAAGGTAGTGTCTTTTAGATTTTCCAAATGGATATGGTACTCCCCAAACATTTCTTGGATACAAGCCTTTACAGCCTTCTTTTCATCAAAACCATTTTGGATGTCTAAGGTATGCTAGAGAAATCATTCAATAAATTCCATGAGACCCTCTTTGGTGCTTTGATGAATTCTGCTAAGATCTTCCATGGTGACCTATTCCCTAGTAGAGTAAAATTTCTCGGAGAAAAGTTTGCACATCATTCCTTAAGACTATAGAGTCGGTGCCAAGTTAACATACTAAGTGTATGTCTTATCAATGAGGAACTTAGAGAATTCTCTCAATTTCAGGTCATCATTCAGCCCATACACTCCTAATGTATCTATGAACTCCATAACGTGCTCTTTTGCACTCTCCTTATTTCCATTGAAGAGCACAAACTTCAAGCTTACATAATCATTCAAGTAAGGCTTGGTTGCGATACGGGAAGGGTAAGGAAACTTGAAGTCATATGCAAGATAGGAGCCTTGTTCTTGTTCCCCTTCAAATATTTCTGTCCCTCTTCAAGGTCACATATGGAGTTGGGGCGGCTTTTAGGGTGAAACCAGAGTGTTCCCCTCCTTCATTTGTCGTGGTGATGGAGGATGGACCATATAAACATCCTCGCTCACCTTTTGAGATTGGCGAACAAGGTCTTGGTTTCCTCTCGAGAAGGTCTCCTTGTCAATTTCCTAGTTGCCATCAAGCCCGTGAGATTGATTGTTGGAGCAGGTCCATCGGATTGCGGTATAGTGGGTAGATCCACTGGGAGCAAGACAAATTGGGCACCCAAAGCATTGCAGGAGGGGGGTCCTGACTTACTAGTTGCGACGATAGTCTCTTATAAGGTATGGACTTGCTCTTGCAAGAGGTGGAAATCTTGTCTTGTGAGGGTTGTGATTTTTCTTGGCTCTCCCTAAAGGCTTGGAAGAGAGCTTCTATAGTTGGTGGCAAGTCTAAAGGGTGGGATTGTGCGTTGTATAGAGATTCATCCATATGGGAATCCTAGGCACATTAGATGGCAGGGACTTGACTTCCTTTCCCGGTGATAAGCATGAGAGTGCTCACTACCTCCCTAGTGGAGTCACCAAACTATGTGTGGAACATTAGTGGGTGAAGAGAGTTAATGTCATTATTATTATTTCAGGAGAGGGATATCTAAGGAATGAGGTCTAAGGGGAAGGACAGGCAGGTTATATTCACGTGCAGCTGGACAAGTCCATTCGAGAGGTAGGGGTTAAGGGGTAGGTGTAGGACTAGTTGGGTGATCGGGTGGATTGATGCAGGTGAGTGAAAATAGTTAAGAGTTTTAGTATTCAATATGGGTAATGTGTTGAGATTTGTGTTTATTGCCGTTTTTAGGAAGAGCCCTTGATGCAGTGCAAAATGTCACTCATCAAGCGGCTTAGGTACAAGCTATAGTGCTTTTATATTTTTATGGTTTTTTGGTTCTGTGCACATGTCGTAACCATGGTCACTCATGACGGGTCCTATCCCAAGCCCACCAGATCACATCTCTAAGGATATCCGTTAGGTTAGAATTTTGGGTTTGTCGCCTAATCCAAATTATAATCAGTGTTGGAAGTCTCATATTGTCAAGTGTGTTTGCGGGCGCATGCACAAGCTGAGTCTTAGAGGCAACTAAGTGATGTGTACCTTCTGCTGTATCCACTCTCAGACCATGGATGAGCAGAATCAACACTGCAATGGATTGCTTTGCATGTTAATATAGATTTGGTAAAAGGTTTCGCTTTCCTTGTAAGCAGCAGCATGACTTCTTGTTCAGTCATAACCTGAGACGTTGTCAAACTCATGGTATTTGAGTATAGTGATATGCAAAGCATCAAGAGTTGAAGTTAGAAATTACATGAAAACTAAAATAAAAGAACGATATCTTGTGAAATTTTTATGGCTAATTCCGTGAATAGTTAGTGAGGTTGGCTGTTATCTTTCACGTAAAGAATCAACATTAAGACTTAATGCATACTCATTTTATCGATCTTGAAATTATTATTTTTTTCCTTCAAGGATCTGTAATTGTTATACCGCATGTATTTATGTTTCTTGTTTCTTTTTAAAATAATTTGAAAACACAATGGTAGAGAATAACATTACTTGCTACCTTGCCTGTTTTTGCTGATTTAGAGAGAAGTATTGGTCACTGCTGAATCCATGGAGTTCATGAAGAATCTGTTTTTGTTCTTAAATTCAAATGCCTCACACCTAGCACTCAAAGTTCTCCATAGCCCAGGTTAGCTTTGTTGCAAAACTGCTTCTTGTACAACTCTTCTTGTTGTGATTTTATTTTCTTTCTTTTTTTTTTTTTAAAAAAAAATTATGCAACAATGATTCAAGTTATTTGATAAGAAAGAGTCCAACTAGTCCATGCAAAAGATTCAAGGCATGGTAGGATTAGTTAGGACCAGGTGTCATCATATCTCGATCAGATTCAGCTTCATTCTGCTAAAATTTTTAGAGTTCGAGAATTGACCTGAATATATTTCCATTATATATCCTAACTTGTGCATGCAATGAAACCCTTCGTATTGATTAATGGGTTTGTAGGTCTCAAAGATAATATGCGACTGTTTGAGATTGACAAAATCATATCAAGAATGACCATTGAGCGTCTCTTAGAAGACTTTGGTGGAGGATCAAATGCTAACGTGGTTCATTAGCGAGGAAACATGCGGAAAGGCCTTCTGTTGATTTAATGCTCGCGATTGTCTAAAACGATGATAAAGAAAAAAGTAAATTTTAGTGTTGCGACCGTGGTAGAATTTTGTAAGATAGATTGCTGCCACTGTGCGATCAAAAGTGAGTCATTCATTTTTATTTTCTTTTTGCTTACTTTTGCTTTTTGGGCTTTTTTTTTTTTCAAGATGCATCAACACTATATGATTGTTAGACAAATTAGTAAATAAACTTGAAACACTTAAAAATAGTGTACCTCTTCGTAGTTATCAGTAGATAAATGATATCGAATTAAGGTGAAATTCTTGAGCTTAATTAAATCATTAGATTTTTTTTCCCCAGCTTTTGATAGTATTTATTTGGCAGCTGCTACTGCCATAGCTAAAATGGTTGTGGCCAAATGCTATTTGTTCTTGTAAACTTGCTAGTCCCAAAATGCATTTTATCACATCTTTTCAGAGTAGTTCTTTCTCCATTAAAGTTCCATGGAGGACAAATCTCTTCTCTGTGTTCAGCTACTTTGATTGAATCCCAGTTGTAAAGCAGTTGTGAATTGAATTGATTTTGGCAATTAGATTTTAGGCGTTATATAGATGTTTTATTATGGAGTTAATAAGAGTAATGGAAATATATAAAATAGAATGTAAATGAAAGTTAATTAGCTTTATTTGAAGTATAAATGAAATGTTTTAGAATTTTTTTTAAATAAAAAAAAGTTAATAAGTAAATTAACTACAAATTTTCCATTCTATCTTTTTTTTTTTTTTTTTTTTTTTTTTAATTTAGAGTTGAGAAAAATAGGTATTTTTGAAGATCAATAAACGTAAAAATTTAATCTCCATTAACTTTTTTTTAGAATAAATTTCCATTACTTTTTATTTATTGATCTCTATTATTACATTTCATTTCTACTCCCTCACATGCAAGGCCTAGATATCAGTAGACTTCTAACATTATTTTTGGATAATCACCCATAATTTCCCATCCTATGTTATGTTATGGATGAATTCAACGCTTTGATCTCTCCTGCACTTGTTAATTATTAATTAGAGTTTAAAATTGAATAAAATTCTTGGTTGTGATTTGAATGTTTGAAACTTCAATCTTTCAATCTTGACTCTTCGATGAGACTGGCATCTTGATTCAGTTGCCAATAATGATGAGCCCTGACGGCAAGGTTGCATGGTTGACATGCACTAGCATAACTAGAAGCAATTTCTAGTTTGCCAATCCCTTATGCATAACTGGTTTCTTTTTTTTTTTGGTCAAAACCAAATAATTATATTATTACTATCACTGAACACAAACAGCACAGAGCGCAATCTTTCAAAATAACCAAAACTTATGGTGTGCATGGGAGTGGGTTAATGGGAGTTAAAAGATGAAATGAAAATGAGTGTAAATAATTATGTTTGTTTGGGAGTACAATTTTAATGAGGGGAAATTAATGCAGGTTAATTTTTTACATCATTTAATCTACCAAACCCATTTTTTCTTTCATCCCAAATTTAGGGTAGGCAATGGAATGGAAGAGTTAAAAATAAGATATTTTATGAGACAAATATAATCTTGAAATATTTTGATAATTACTAAACACTTTGCAATAATATTTTGTATCTTGAATATATCCATGATTGCTATATCTCACATAAGTTATTCTATATAAATTCAGCTTCATACTTCCAACTTTTTTAATACTATGAAGTACTTTGATACTATTTATATTTTGACCTTGAAATATTATATGATTTCTTTTTTAGAAAAAGTGAACTAAGTATAATGTGATTTAGCATTTTTTTTAAAATTTGTATCAAAATTATATCATCTGATATATATTATTAATTACATAAGTGATCAAGCATCTATCACCGTATAAAACACTGACATGACATGATGATGTAGCATAACACGTTAGCTAATGGACTCACTGTGACACAATAGCTAATTCCTCATATATTAAAAAAAAAATAAATATGAAAAAGTACCATATTAGCTTTTTTTATTTTATTTTATTTAGGCCTTGAAGTTAATTTATGCTAATGTAGTACTTTGTGTTATTCATAGTAAATCAAATGAATGTTAAATCAGCTAACACTATTTATAATATTGATGTGTTGATTTGATGATGTAATTTTTAAACATATAGAAAGTATATTTTACTCATTCAACAAAATAGAAAAGTTATAAATCAAAATAAATAGTCAAATTACATATAATAAACTAAAAAAAATAAAATAACGCAATATTAGAACTCATTATTATTGCCAAATTAATTAAATCTAGAAGTTGAACCACCAATATCAATATTATGAGGATCATAACACAAATTCTAGGATAAGTAAAACCAGCCCTTTGTCCACCTATTTGGCCATAACCACCACCACCACCACTATGATGGTCATCATCATCACCACCATTACCACCACCGCTAACCCCACCCCACCCCTACCCCTATCCCTATCTCCACCACCATTTGTACCTTCTTCTTGCACATTTTCATGAATGTCTTCTTTATCAATTAACCAATCAATGGTTTCACCATCAAGCAAAGGTCTTTCTTTTTCTTCCAACCAAAGAGATAATGGATTATCTTCCTCATAATATAATCCAAATTAATTGTATTGAAACTTTTCTCTAAATCTTGTTGACTCCTCCTGATTGCATTTCTTATTTTAAGCCTCATATTTGTTAGACTATGTTGTTCAAAACTAAATCAAGACTCTCTTTTGATCTTGACAATATAGATTGAAAGGTTCTAGTGTTAATTTTAAGTGTTGTTTTCACAGTTTATAAGAGTTATCTTCATTGGAATTCAAAATCTCCAACCTTGTAAAGTTCATCCAAATTCGTGGTGTGTATATTTTAAATCGCGACCGCGAATCAATCACAAAAAGGTTGAAGCTACACCAGAGGAATTCGCAGGCTATTTCACTGCAGCGACCCATCCAAAGATTGTAAAGCCTTAGTCACAGAGGAATTCGCGGTCTCAGTCATGCCCAAGGCATTGATATCT